>JAPYZT010006651.1:0-12144 GCA_030522965.1 Tryphoninae sp. A BG-2022a | reverse complement strand
AGAGAGAGAAGGTACGAAAGACCTTTCCTCGTTGCTATCTCGCACGAATCGACCTTCGAACAATCAGTCACGTTAACGGACTCTTTCTTTCTCTCTTTTACACTCTCTTTTTCCTCCCCCCGGACAGTCGCATCGATCCTTCACGACGAGGTAGCTGATGTGGCATTTTCCGAAAGGGGCATTCGCGATGTATGTCCTGCGAACACTCCTCTCTCGTTTTCCCCCCATCGTGATACGAAAATCATTCATTCGAGAATCAACGCGAGGCTCAGTCTCCTCGAGCAATTGCCAGGAATGTGACTCGAATTCCAACTAATTTTTCAAATAACTCCAATTATAATAATAATACAAAATTAAATAAAAAAATAAAAACAATCAACATTTCGTTATATCAAAATTTCGTTCGAAAGGAAAAAAAAATTGTAACTGCAAGAAGGCGTATTCTTCCCTCTCTTTTTCATTCACCCCTTCTCTGCTTGCCAACCCTTGACACGATTCTCTCGTCTCGCGTTCTTCGACCACTTAATCGAACGTGGGTGGACGGTGCGGTATTTTAACGTGGGCGTAGCCTCTCTCTCTCTCTCTCTCTCTCTCTCTCTCTCTCTCCTTCCCTCTCTCTCTCTATCTCTCTCTCGATCCCGATGTGTTCGCGTGTCTCTCCACGCATATCCACACACACACACACTCTCGTTCCTTTTCATTACACGACCCGTCGTATTTAAATCTCCCTCTCGTTCCACGCGAATCTGCATGTCCGGTTTTCTCCCTTTCGATTTCCTTCACCCTCGCGTCTCGAGTTCGACACGTCGAAACGAGGCTCTCGTCTTTCTTAAACCCTCCCCACCTCCTCCATTCACTCGATCGAAACTCGCCAGGAATTATGTCGAGTGGACGAGAGCCAGATAACTTCGATCGTAACTGATTGGCAACACATTCAACTTTCTCGCGACCCTTCGTACAAAAAAAGGGTTGAACAGGGAAAAAAAAACGACAACAACTCCGAAGCTTCCTACCAATTATTCATTTCTCTCGCCTTTACCCTCTTTTTCTTTGGCGTTCGTTCTCGCACCCTTCCCTTTTAGTAACATTTGTTTCGTCCTGTCGTCTCGCTCGGTTTTTTTTTCTTTCCTCAGTCTTCTATCCTCCGTCTCATTCCCTTTACCCTTCCGAAGAAGGGTAAAAGACGAAAGTCTCGCAAACGAATCGAGCTTATCGCGAGTGGCGCGAAAGGTTACGTTTTTTGTGGGGTGTTGGATTGGGGGGGATGAACGAGTCGAAAGTACGAGAGGGAAACAACGTTCTAGGGGTGTATAAAGCTGCGAAAGGAAACGGGCTTTCAATTACTTAGAGTGCCTTGGCTTCTCGTATTCACACCCCCCAACCCCCTCTCACCCCTTTCTCTATCTTTTTCCCTCTCACTCTCACTCTCTCGTTAAAACTGAGACCATCTCGACACTGGCAGCGACCAAGCCATATCTTTGACAACTTCTCCCTGGTCCGAGTAAAATTTTAATCAACCCTCGGCAGCCATTTTCCACCACCCTGTTGAACTGTATATATCTGTATATATCATTCCTGTACACAGTCTGTCACGCAGTTGGATGAGATAAGAGAGGAAATAAGAAAGAGGATTTTCCTTCCTGGGTAAGGAGCGAGGAAAAGTGTTTCTCGATTCTCCCCCTTCTCGCATTTTTCATCCCTCTACCGAGACAAGCGGGGAAGTAAATATCGAATAGAAATAAAAGCTAATTAATAATTCGCTTCTCTCTTCCATATGTCACTCGTTTGGTCGGTATTGTTCATTGGGTTCTCTATTCTGTATAGACGTATATTAGTATTAGTGACTATAGACTCGAATCGGTGTGTATAAGCGCGTGAATAATTTCCGAGTCTCACGCAGAGGGAGAGGATGAGGGAGAGAGCTAGAGAGAGGGAGACGCAGCGGGGGAAATTCCCCGCGTGACCCTTAAGCCTCGTTTAAACAAACCGATTGCCTAAATAGGGATTAATTAAAGGGAGGGACTGATTTCGAAACAAGAGAGAGAGAGAGAGAGGGTGAGAATTTGGAGACACACGTGATTTGCATGCAGCGGGGTGTCTCGACCCGAGTCTCTCTCTCTATCTCATCGCGATGAACAACTTCAAAATTTGAATACGCGTTGCAATCCGTACAAGCGCGCATAATCTTCCTTCAAAACATTCTCTTACTAACAAATAACAAAATTAACAATTTTCTCGATAAATTATTATTTTCCAGAGAAATTTGCTTTTCAATTTAATCTTTCTTTTCTCTTTTCGATTATACAAAATCGAAATTTTTGATTTTGAATTATTCTTTGAGAGTACTTTTTGATTACTTTAATTTATTACTTTGATTTTGATATTTGGAGGAATTTTGTATCGATATTCGTATGATTCGTAGCTCGAGGCAATTGGCACGTAAAAGTTTTAAGTGGAGGAATAAATGTTCGCGCTGATATTAAGGGTTGAAGTTAATTTGAAATTTGAGTATGGAGCCCTGAGGGTCGCTTCCATTGCGGCGGGAGTCCATGATTCGTGCTAGTTGCAGCTCTCCCCCCCCCTCTCTCTCCCACACGCACACACATACTTCCTCTTGCTAGAATAGTATAATAGGGACATACGGGGATTTCCGAGAGCGAGGAGATAGAGAGACGACGACGACGACGACAACGACCGCCATGCAAATACTCGAAGGGGTGGGTGGTGGCCCGCGGGGTCAAATTGCGGCTATGGTCATATACACGCGGGTTTGAATGCGCGCGTCTCTTCCCCCTCTCCCTCCTTCTGTCTCTCGCCGTGTCTGAGTGCGTCGTACGAACGAAGGGTGAACTCTGGGCTCGCACCAAAATAGCAGCCGGGGCTTTGTACCCTTACGTACATCCACGTATATAAATATATCCGTATGCAGTTGCCTCCATGCTCTTGCCACGTAAATTGCACGAATTAAGGTTCGATTTGTAAATCAAATAGGAACACGTCTCTCTCTCTCTCTCTCTGTCTCTCTCGGTCTGTTTCTCTCCCTTCTATATAATTTTCTTCAAGTACCACTCGCGATAGGAAATGGTTGAAGGTCAATGACACCTGAACATTGCGAGAATACTCCTCTTGTTCATTTCTTTTGAATAATTATTCGTGAAAATGAAAATTCTTCCTTTCGTTTCGTTTTTTTTCTTCTAATTATTATTATTCGCTCCGGACAAAATCTCATCGCACTGTCGCCACATTTTTCCGTCACACGAGAGTCGTCAGCAGGCGTGTTCATAATTCCGGGCCGTGTCGATGAATAATAAAATTGGTACACGCTATCTCTGTTTCTCTCTCAATACGCGCGCGCCACTTCTCCCTCTTCTCGTTTCGACGCTTCTTTCATTTTTTCCCTCGTTCTATCTTCTATTTTTTTTTTTTTTTTTTTTTTTTTTTTTTTTTTTTTTTTTCTTTTTTTCCTCTCTCTTCCCTCCCCTTTTTTTTTTGCTTTGTTTTTTGGTTTTTTTTTTTTTTCATATTCTTTCCTTTTTTTCCACACTCGACCCACCCCTTTTGTACTCGCGTCGTTTAATATTCTCGGCGTGTTCTATTATTCTCTTTCGGGCGAGAGAGCGAGAGCTCGTTCCTCGCACACGCTCGTCTCTCTCTTTCTCTCTCACTTCTTGTTTCTCTCTCTCTCGCACATTCTACGACGATGTAACGCGCGTAGTCGCGTGCTAAAGACCAGTTAAGCCACCTAGTTCCGCGAAACTCGTGCAAAAATTATTTTCTTTTTTATCTCGCCCATCATCGAGAGCGAAAAATCTCCCAAAAAAAAACCAAGAAAATCGATACATTTTTCACATTTCGGGCAGAAACAAAAATTTTACGTCAATCCCGCGTCATTTTCGACAACGGTAAAAAAAACAAACAGAAAGATTACTCACGTTGGACCGGACGTGACGTTTTATGGAGGAACCGGAAGCGGGTTTCTTCTCGCATCTTCCTTTCTTCTTTCCTCATAGCGTCGTCCTCCACGACCGTATCGGAATACGAACGAACCACTGAATAGAGAAATGCACGTAGTCATGTTCCTTTTTGTTCCTCTATTTTTATATTCTCGTTCCTTATTTGTACAGTACCTACTCTCCCTCTCTCCTTCTCTCGGTTATGAATTCGAAAACTCATATACGAAGGGTCGCGAAGGATCGTAAGCGAACGGTTGTATAACATACGATTTTGCCTTACCCCCCCCCCCCCCCCTATATATAGAAAACAGATTCAACATTATATATATATATATACAAACAGAAACTATATTTTATCGCTGAAGCGATGGCGAGATATACAGAAAACACAAACACACTTTCCTGGTGCATCGCCTCCAGAATCCGTTTACTTTCGTGCACCGTGATACACACGAATAAGCTAATGTACACACACACACATCTACCTATATATATATATATATATATATATACACATACATATGTGCGTGTGTGTGTGTGTGTGTGTGTAAGAGCATAGATAGGGATTTGAAAGGGCCGCGGAGTGAGTAGAGTGTTCACGCATTCAGTCGAATCTACACGCGCGTATGCGCCCTCTCAACTCCCTCTGTGCCCTTCGAGCCATGCACGTTCATACACATACACACATATGTATATATATATATACAGAGACGCAGAGACAGAAGAGCTTATCCTCGTTCACGTATAGTCGTGTCAAGTGTACGACGATATTGTGCAAGCCTCTGCAGTCTCGAGAGTAGAGAGCGAGAGAAAGAGATATGCATACACGTTGCATAGAGGCAAGGCAGTCAGGCAGGAGGGTCCGTCAGAGCAGAAGAGCGCCTTATCAGCTCTTCCTCTCTCATTCCCTCCCTTGTCCTCTCCACGCCCTTGTTCTCGTTCCTTGGCTCGTAACCCTCGCCCTATACAATCGTGTACGATAGAGGCCTCGAAAATGAAGCCTCTCTTCTTTGCCACGAAATCAGAAACTCGAGAGAGAGAGAGAGAGAGAGAGAGGGGGGGGGGAGGGAGAGAGAGAGAGAAAGATAGAGGGAGAGACGAGGAATATTTCCTGTTAAACTACCCCTTTTACAATTTTGTATTTGTCGAAAGAAAATAGAAATATTTTTCGTATATTTGAGTTTCAACATTGTAAAAATGAGAATTTTATTACGAGGGTTGATTCATCCCTCCCCGTTGCAAATGGAAAATTAGGAACGAGGGTCGTTCTTTTCTCACTTTTCTTTAGAATTTTCGTCGTTTCGTTCCTACGAAAGTGCTCGAAGTTATTACTCCGGACGTCGTTGGGAAAACACCGAAGGTCTAACATCGTGAACGAACAACGTTAGTTCTCGACTAATTTTTCCAATTTTAATATTTCGTTAATAATCGTCGTGAAAAACGTCTGGCAAATATCGAACGGTTAACGAGCGAACGTTTACACCGAAGGGCAAAAATTTATGGCCCCTTATGGGCCGATGGCTCACAGGCCACTCGAGAAACGTAAACAGGGCCCTTTCATATTTCACCCCCGCCATCATCCCCTCCACTCTCCCCTCTTGATCCGTCTCTCTTAGTCACGACAGGAGGGTACTTTTCTCCCGAGAGTCGAGAGTAAGAGAGAGAGAAAAACCTTTTCTCTTTTTTTTCGGCCATTGCCCGTTTGTGTTCGTTGGACGACCGCGAGGAGCGCACCACGGAAATATTTACGTTCTTTTGCAGGAATGACGTGCGGCCGGCAACAGCAGGAGACCAGAAACGTTGTCGGAATAATGAAAAGGCGAAAGAATAAAAGAAAAAAAAAAGAAGAAGAGAGAAGCGAGAGAGAGAGAGAGAGAGAAACAAAATAATAACTTTTATCATTTCGTTGCTAGCGAGACAATTTTTCCCTGTCGCGTCGCGTTTACGAGACAACAAAGTATTTTTTTATTCTTCCTTTCTTTTTCTTTTGAAAACCGTCACACCCGTTATATCGTTCTTTTCGGAAACGGGCATTTGCATCACCGAAAATGTTCGCGCTCGTACCATTTTTGTATTCATAATTCTCCTGTAAACGGCGAGCTCTAGTGAATATAATTATGACGAACAACAATAAAAAATTTACAAAAAAACGAGGAGGCAGAAGAAGAATAGGCGAAAGAGGGTTGAGCACGTGCGAAAGAGACCAGGTCCGAATATAATTCGCGTTATTGCACGAATAATTATAAACCGACGAAATTAACATTTTGAATCGTTATAATTCTGATGAATATTTCATCGAGACGGTGAGAAAACGCGATATGTTCGTTTAAATAAATGATTAATTAATTAATCATAGGGATGTGATTGTTCACTTGGTAGTGGATGGAAAATTTTGTTGTTTTTTTTGTTTCGTCTTCCCCCACTCTCTATCGTAGTATTTCATTTTCGTTCCCGGAAGGGGAAATGCCAGTGTTCCATACCTGTTTGCCTGCTGTACGATTCTACACACCAGGCTGACAGTGAGTTCTTTCCATACTTGAACAACGTGCAGAGAAAGATGGAAAATCAGGGAACGAGAGAGGGGGGGGGGTGGGGGGAGAGAAAAACTCACGTGGGAGCGAGTGAGATGGATTAGAACATTGAGCCAACCAGGCAACAGGGTAGTTTCTCGTTTCGTAGGACCGGAGGAGCATTAGAAATGGGCGAGTGAGAGGGAGAGATTAGAGTCTAGGAGAGAAAATGTGTGTGTGTGTGTGTCTGTGTGTGTTTGTGTAAGAGAGAGAGAGAGAGAGAGAGAGAGAGAGAGAGAGAGAAAGAGAGATTGAGTTGAGCACAGTCTGGCTCGTGATCCAGCGATCCTGAGGGACGCTCGACGAGAGAAAGAGAGAAAGAGAGAGCGAATCGAGAATGCGTGGAGGGGGAAGAGACCGTACGAGACTAAAACGGTACGAGGGCTGCTGTTGCTGCCGACCCTCTCTCGCAGTCATCGCCACCCCTCCTGGCAACCCCAAAGGCAGTCAGCGAGAGAGAGAGAGCGAGAGAGAAAATGAAAGAGCGAGAGAGAGAGAGGAAAGGTTCTTCGAAGGGAGCGACCCCTTCCCCCGTACATTTTCGTTTCTATTCCAGTCGCCCTCGTGCCCCGCCACGGCCTACACACGAAAAAGGGCCACCGGGTCCCACCAGAGCAAACCGACCGACGAAAACTCTCTGACGCTTCCTTTTCTCTCGTACGAAACCAAAAATGGAAAATGAAAAAAATAATATCACAATCTAAATTAAACCTAAAAAACAGTTGATAAAATTTCACACCGATAATGACAAAGTTCACGCGATATCAATCTTCGTGATTCTCAATGTTTTTATCATAAACCGTGCGATCTCCGTGTGAAAAAAAAAAAACGAGGTCGAGACCCGTGAGATATGAACTTTGAACTCGCCTCGTACGTAGGGATGAAAATATTTCGAGCACCGAGAGAAGTTTCGTTAATCGAACGCGCACAAATACACGTGAAATCAAGAGACGTTCTCGAAGCGTGAAAAGGTAACGGGAAGGATCGATATTTTGTGTGAGGCTTTTCGAGAATTCCAAGCTCTCTCGGTGTATGTGTGTGTGTGCGAGAACGAGAGAGGGAGGGGGGGGGGGGGGGGTAATTGTGTCAGAGAAGAAAATGCTATATTCGTTCACACCGAAAATGGAGACGCGACAGAGTTGATTTATTGATTACCGGTAGAAATTAACGTTTCATCGAATTATTTTCCCTCCTCCTCTCCTCTCTTTCTCTCTCGTCGTTCGTTGGTTCGCTTACGTCGACGCCCCCCCACTCCTCTCTCTCTCTCACACACTCTGGATCTCCTCGTTCGAGCTATCCTTACTTCTTGACTTGACTACCCGAAGCAATTATAGCAATTTTGTGTATATATCTTGCTTTCTCTCTCTCTCTCTCTCTCTCGCCTCGACGGGGTCATGCCGGAATTTTCATCATCGTCGTGAAAGAGACGCATAACAGCCATCGTACCGAGCTGCATTCGACGCCCGCAGCAGTCTCTACCCAAACTGTGACGCTAACTTATTTTTCTTACAACCATGTTGTCGATCATCTGGAGAATTATATTGTGCAGCGGATAGTGAAGAAGTGCGATTATTTTTAATCACGAGTGATTCGATGATATGTTTTCGAGAACGAGCTTTTTATTGTTTAATTCGTGCGCGAGGACAACGGGAAGTGCCTCAAGAACCGGATATCGTAAGGAGAATGAAAAATAAGGATATGATTCTTCGTCAAACATCGTCGATTTCACACAGTGAGTTTGCTTTTCAATCTCTTATCACAACTACAGAGCACTGATCGTTTCGAAAATTCGACAGTACGATTATTATTTATTTCACAAAGAAAAAAAAAATTGGAAATTATCCTTAAGGGGTAAAAAGATTCGATAAAAATTATTTCAAGGTTTCGAGAATCGAATTTACCCCATCGTTAATGTTTCCTCTCGGGAAAACAATGTTCGATGATTTTTCCGGGAAAAGTTTTTTCCTTCCAAGAAGCTGGAATAATTGATGTAAAGGGATGGGAAGGAAGGGAAAGGGATTTTTGAGATGAAAGGTACGTGAAAAATTTACAACCATTATCGTTGTTATATTCACGAGGCAGTGTCCGAAAGTATACGACTTGTCTCTCGAGGGGAGTATACCTCGTTAATCCGCTTACCTGAAGACTGTACGACGGATTTATCGTACGGATATGCGAGCTAAGTGTGTGTACGCGTGGATGATATTCGTACGAAGATACTCGCGACGACGAAGAATGAAGGAAAAGGAAAAGGAGAAATATCGCACGTTTATAACGTATGTGTACGTGCGTGGCGTAAGATACTTCTGTTTCCTCTACCTTCTATCGTCGTCACCTCGTGAACCGTAAACCCACTAACGTTTACTCACTGCACACGCTCGTCCCCATCTTTCAATCCCACGTGGGATTTTATCACGACGAAAGTTCGCAAAGCGCAACGCGAAACATTTTTGTACTCGCGAGTGAGAAGATCCCGAGTACAAAAGCAATTGTAAATCGTGAATGATTGACTACACCGAGGAATCTCAGTCGTAACGTATAAAACGATATAAAAAATGATATTTACGCTCGACTTCGAGAGACGTAGACATTTTTTTTTCTTCCTCGAAGCACCTCGTAAATTTTCTCTCGGGTTTGTCACGAATAATAAAACAAAATTAAGGAAAACTATTGTCATGGACAATTGTGTACGTGTCTATTTTGTTTAACCAGAATTATCCGAAGAACAATGTTTTTCTCGTTTCAACGTGAAAATTTTGTACTCATCGTCTTAAAAATCTTGAAAATAAAACGTAATTGGGGAAAAACGATTTTATTTTCATGGACAATTATGTGCATTTGTTTCTTTTTACTAGAATTATCCGAAGAACAAATTCTTCTCGTTTGAACGTGAAAATTTCGTAAGCTTTGCCGTTTAAGTGTGATCGTTTTCGTGACGTGAACCAGGCTGCTTGTAGTTTCCTTCGTCTTCTCTCGTTTCTTGTTCGCACGCCCTGACGAGGAACCGTCGCCAGGGAATTTACAGTTGTATTGGAGAACAGAGAGAGAGAAACAGAGCGAATGAGTGTATTACGGCTATTCTACATCCCTGGTTAGAATTTTGAAGAGGTCTCTCACGCACGTATCGTTTTTGGTCGAAGTTCGAGTATTCTCGACGAAAGTAATAAATATATCTATATATCTATAAAGTCCTTGGTACATCGGGGCTTTAAAACTACCCTAAACCAATAAAACGGTTGCTTCCACCCGCGGTCACCCCCCCCCCCTCTCCTACCCTCGGGTTCGTTCCAAGATCTTTTAAGAAGGGCAGCTGTTCCTTCGTTCCATCTCTCTCGCTCCTTATTTCTTTTTTTCCCCTCGATTTCTCAATACCACATAACCGTTTACTTCTCGCACACACACACACGCACGCGCACACACACACATACACACACACACACACACACACACACACACACACACGTAGGTTTCTCTGGTTGTCGTTTATCTCCGACTGTGTCTCGCAGCTCGGCAAGGATGAGACTTAAAAAGAGCGAGAGAACGAGAAAAGAAGGTACGTATCGAAAGACCCCCTCCCCAACCCTAGAGAGAGCGGGGGGGGGGGGAATTTACCCGAGGGTAATCGGGGGGGGAGGGGGTGGTCGCCTTTTTTTTTCCCGAAAAAAAAAAAAAAGGAAAGGAGGAAAAGAAACAAAAAAAAAGAAAAAAAAAAAAAAAAAAAAAAAAAAAAAAAAAAAAAAAAAAAAAAAAAAAAAAAAAAAAAAAAAAAAAAAAAAATGCCCAAGGGTCTTTCACGTCCATTGGTCGTCGCGTTTCTTATCCTCGATCCTCTTGCTAAGACACCATTAGGTTCTTTTTTCTTCTTTTCTTTATTTATTTTTTTCGAGAAAAAAAAAGCGAACTAGCCCTTCCCCACCGAATTACGCTCGTGTAAATACCCCCCCCCCCGCTCTCTCTAGGGTTGGGGAGGGGGTCTTTCGATACGTACCTTCAGAGAAAAATAAACATACCGTATATACGTTTTATTTTTTTTTTTTTATCTTTCGTAAACTTATCTCTTTATCAATACTGACGATTTCACTTGGAACGTTTTCTTTTTCTCTTTTTTTTCCTTGCTTCTCACGGGAAACACGAAATAGACACGAAACGGTGAGTCTCGTTTAAATCCCGCGGATCGTAATATTTCTTGAAGATCGTTCTATCGTAAGAACAACGTTTTCTTCTCAACGTATAGACAGTGAGGGGCGAGAAGAGCAACGGACCAAACAATCCGTCTCGATATATATCATCCTCTTGACTCGATGGAATTTTCTTTTTTTTATTCGTTTTCCTTTTTTTTTTTTATATATATATATATATATATATAAAGCGATGCGTTGGAAAGAGAAAAAAAGAATGAGGTAGAAATTTTGGCTCTACGGGCTTTTGATCCTCGAAAACGAGACAATTTTTCGTGATGGTACCCGACGTTTTGTCCAGCGTGACAAGAAAAGGAGAGAGAGTGACAAGTAGAAAGAGAGAGAGAGAGAGATGAGAATCTGACACGAGAGGGTGGAACGCTCGCAAGATTCGTATCGTTCCCGAGGACTTTTATTCTCTCTCTCTCTCTCCTCTTCCTTCTTCTTCTTCTTCTCATCGTCTCTTCTTCCTCAAACGCATACCCGCATATTTATACGATCGACGAGCCCTTATTCCTCCTTGGAAAGAAAACCAAAGATACGGAAAAGGCTACGGAGCGAGAGAAGATCCAGCAACAACGAAAAAGAAGCATAAATAAAAGAAGAAAAAGAGGAAGAAAACGACCGAGAGAATAAGAAAATGAAAAAAGAAAAAGAAGAAAGATATCTCGTACGAGATGCCGATCGCACGGTCGTTCCTCGTACGTGTTTTGTGTACGAACGGCGATAGAGGGAAAGAGAGAGAAAGAACGAGTCCGGTCCCCCGCGGGACGCGTTCCATCCTCTCCAGCCTGCGCAAACGTGTCCCTGGCTCATTTTTACGTCCATAGAGAACAGAGAAAAAAAAAACACAGAAAAAGTAGAAAAAAGGGCAAGAAATATATATATATATATATATATATATATATATATATATATATCACCAGCAAGAGAGTCGCGAAGCGTGAAAAATAAATAAATAATTTTATCGACGATACGTGAGAGAACGAAAATTGCATTTCTCGATAATTCGTCCAACTTCCGGGAGCGAGAAGAACGTTTGGGTCGAGGGAAGGAAGACTCGGAGAGGGGAAAGTACGTTGACAATTACAAAGAGAAGAAAGAACACGAGAAAATTATACCGCTCGGATAATTAGGAGTAAGTGGCGCGACTGTTTTTCATCGGTACGTCGTTACGCGTCTCGTAAACACGCGTATATAGGCCTATGATGTATTCGCGCCGAGACCAATGACGATTACGCATTTATAAACCTCGTCGTAAGCTTTCCAATTATTTCATCGATTTATTCGTATCTCGAGGTAATCGCAGTTGCAACCTTCGCTTAGGTTGTTAGAAAATTATAGTGAAAAAAATCTTGTTTTTTTTTTTTGTGATTTGAAAATTGAATTTTTGTTTATACATTTTGTTTCCTGGTGTATAATCGACACGTTTGAAGCCCTCTG
>JAPYZT010006649.1:0-14485 GCA_030522965.1 Tryphoninae sp. A BG-2022a | reverse complement strand
AGGAAAAAGGAGAGGGAGGGGGGGGGGGAGAGAGAGAGAGAGAGAGAGAGAGAGAGAGAGAGAGAGAGAGAGAGAGAGAGAGAGAGAGCGAGGGTTTTCATAGTTCGAAGGAGAAATGGGATGACGTAAGGTTTATGTGCTAACGCTTTCGCAGAGTAACCTAGTCTGGCCAGGCTTCCACCCGAACGAACATGTGCAATATATATATATATATATATATATATATATACATATATATATATATATATTTACACAGTAGGTAGATCTAGAATACATTGGCAATAAAATTGGATTTGGAAGAATGACATTGCCATCGATCAATGTCTACAGTTTATGGTAGGGTGCGTATTGTGTATGTATATATAGACGATATTCGTGTTGCACGGGAAATTTGGAATTCCGCAACGTCCTTATAAAGTCTTTTTGAAGGAAAAAGAATTTCTTCCCCTCCACCTATCCTAATAATAAGTCCAGGAAGTGGATCCCGACTTTGGACCATCGACACTTTGAACGGATCGATATTATTTCTTTTTATCTAAAAATACTGGGATGTTGCGAAAACGGTAATTTCCCTGGAAATAGGAATATAATATTATTCTCATTTTGCTACAATTTCTAAACTCAACTTTCACATTTTTTCATATTTTGATGGGCGAATTGTAACGAATCAAGATTAATCTCAGAATACTTTTTTAACCCCCTATAGTCACACTGGGTAAAATACACCCCAGCCCATTTTCAACGTCGGATTCCGGTCCGAAATTTTTTGAAAATGGATAATTTTTTTTTTATAAAAAAATTGACGCGATTGTAAAATAATTTACGCAGTCTTATAAAAAAAGGTTGAAAATAGACTGTAGAATTTTTTTAAACTTTTTTTTTTCAATTTTTGCATGATTTTCCACTCGCTAAAGTCAGTGGGGTGTATTACACCCCGTGTGACTATTACGTTATTATTAGGAGCTGTGACTATAGGGGGTTAAAATCGCTTAAAAAATCTTTGACATTTTTTAAGCGTTGCTATAGTTATAATTTTATCAAGCCGCGATAAATAATTCATTAGAGGCGTTTATCAGATCGGCTGATTATTTGGCACAGCAGAAGGAGCGGTGGGGTAGAATCAGCGAGATACCATCGAAGCTGGGAGATGAGAGGGATTCGATAGGCAATCGGAGATTGTGTCCTGCGGAGAAATCCTGGCCTCGGTGTCTTCCTCTCATCCTTACTCTCTGTCTCTTTCTCTCTCTCTCTCTCTCTCTGGGATTTTGCGGTTCCTAGCATCTCGTTGCACCTCTCATTGTTCGAAACGTACCCCTCCCATTACTCTTGTATTGTCTTTCGACCGCTGGACCAGTAATCAGCAAAAGCTTTGTTGTTCAGCCTCATCTTCTCTATCATTCTCGTCACTTCTGATGGTCGGCCTGGACTCTGACCTCGATCACTGTCGTTTCAATTCCGAGAAAAAACAACATATAAAAATATTTTCCAGCTACGTTTTTGTGCGTCGCGACGTCGCTCGTTACGACGAACCAACGTGCTACGAAATTTAATAATCGCCTTGTTGTAAATTTAGTAACCTTTGATTTCTCTTGCCTTGTCATCGTAATAAAAAGATAACACGATTTTATTGAAAAATCGTCCAGAATTGTTAATAAACAAATCTATTATAAATTAGACTTCAAACAATTATTAGATTTTGGAAATATTAAAGTCTACAAAAATAACACATAAATACAATATTCCAATTATCGAGGATAATAATAATTGTAATATTATTTAAACATTTAAAACAACGTGCTACGAAATTTAATAATCGCCTTGTTGTAAATTTAGCAACCTTTGATTTCTCTTGCCTTGTCATCGTAATAAAAAGATAACACGATTTTATTGAAAAATCGTCCAGAATTGTTAATAAACAAATCTATTAAAAATTAGACTTCCAACAATTATTAGATTTTGGAAATATTAATGTCTACAAAAATAACACATAAATACAATATTCCAATTATCGAGAATAATAATAATTGTAATATTATTTAAACATTTAAAAAATAGTTATATTTATAATCACTATAGAAAATCGATGGTTAATAACCGTTTGAGAAAAACGTCGATACTTTTTTTCACTTAATTAAGAGCAAACAAATCGAATCGGTGGCAGATTGTTCGTGCAATTAATAAATCGTCGTATCGGAAGTGGTTGTTAAAATATCGAGGATTGACGATGACTCTCGTGGGAGTAAACCAGATACTTCAACGCATTATGAGAGACTGTGAACGAGACTTGTAGCGTTATTTGGAGCATTCGGAATCCGGTTAAATTTAATTAGCAATGAATATTACCCCCACCCTACTATACGTATGCGCATGTGTCCGTAGGCATTCACAGGCACGCGTTTACCAAACAAATACAATCCTCGGGTCCACTGAGGGTCAAAGCCCCTTTAATTCACCAAGCTGTAAATTATTGAAATTATTCATACGTAATCTCCGATCGCACAAATGTTACTCAACACACCGAGAAAAAATCAATCTTTTTCAATAAAGCGCATCGGCATCGAGGCCAATTTAATTTTTTATTGTCCTGCATATTATTTTCTATCTGTATTTAATTTAAATGACATATACTCTGCAAAAAAAATGCATCGCTATTAAAAACTTTGGTACAATCATTTTTCGAAATTTTTTATTTCTACCCCGTTTTTTTTGCACCCGAGGCAAATGCGGAATAAAATAAATGGGGGTTGGTTCGAAATGTACGAGTTTTTGAAAGTTTGCCAATTGGTGTTTAATTGTTGCTTCACATTTCTATAAAATTAATATAACGATTATTTGATTTTTAGGAAATAATAAGTGAAAAGACGTTGACTTATTTTAGGCAATAAAAATGTCGTTGACGATACAAGACTTAGTTCATTTATTATTTTATTATTTGTGGTTTTTTTATGAATAATTTTGAAAGTTTGCGAATTGGCGTTTAATTATTGCTTTACATTTCTATAAAATTAATTAACGATTATTTGATTTTTAGGAAATAATAAGTGAAAAGACTTGACTTATTTTAGGCAATAAAAATGTTGCTGACGATACGAGATTTAGTTTTGTTAAAGCGGGGTAAGTTCAAGTGTAAAATTTGTTAATAATTCAAACGAGCTTACGCGATATTTCTCGATATAAATATATATAGATATTTAAACGTATATGCATCCATGCTCCCTGAAGGAGCATGAAAAAAGGCCAATGGGATGAAAGAGCTCGCTTTGAAGTTTCTCGTGACGTTTTTTCATTCGCCACGACAGCAAGAAATGGAGGAGAGACGGAGGTCTCTCGCAATGTAATAACAGTAAATATAGTGGCGCAGTGGTCAGTCCTACTGGCGCGTGAAAAGGACGAAGAGAACGCAGGGAGGTCGCTCAAAAGCTTTCCATTGACCGTTTTCTCGGGATTCTCTCCGGGCTCTCTCTCTCTCTCTCTCTCTTTCATTGAACTCTCGCTCTTTTTTCTCTCGTCTCTATCTCTTTCACTTCATCTCGCCGTGAGCGATCCGGGTGAAGTCTAAAAGCGACGAAGAGAAAAAGGACGAACGAAAAAAAAAACGAGAAAAACGTAAGGGAAACCAAACGCCTTTCGAGATCGGAGGGTCAACTTTCTAAACCTTGCAACTCTCGCACTAATCTTATATGCATAAATATATAGCACTAATAATATATCTATATATAATTGTTTTGAGATTTTCTTGGATTTTGGATGTTTATCAACGAATTATCGAATGAAAAATAATGTTGATTTTATATAAAAACCAATTTTTTATTTTATACACACGTATATATACCTATATATAAAATCAACATTATTTTTCATTCGATAATTCGTTGATAAACATCCAAAATCCAAGAAAATCTCAAAACAATTTTTTGTCAATACGAAGTTATATAATTCTATCAATATTTTGATTCAAATCAAATAAATATATTTCTCAACTAATTTCAAATCACTATATCATTATTATCGATCAATATGAATAATTGACTGGGCAATTATTCGATTTGTAGTCAATGGAATGTTATATAATTCTCTCAATGTTTACATTTAACTCCGGTACACATTTATTTTCAACTAATACTAGTCTCATTCAAGCAAATACACAATACTAATTAATCATTTAATTAGTCATTTCCCAGGGTGTGAATTAATTAATCAAACATTTTCTATAAACATACGTATGTACATCCATGGATTATTTCGATACATGCGACATAGTGTTTCTGTCTGTCTCTCTCTCTTTCCATCTATATATATATATACATATATATATAATCTAAAGTGAATTACTAAACGTAATCTGCGATAAGTCGCTACGTTTTATCAGTTTCTCGGTCGGACTCTCCGTCATCGGGCACTGATCCGTTCGCCTAATCGGATTTCCGAGCCGTCGATGCGGGGTTTGTATATGCGGATCTCCATATATATATATATCTATATATAAATATGTCATATATATATGTGCCACGAGTGCATATATATATATATGCCATATATGGCAGTGACAGTGGCATATATGGCAAATATACAGGGTGGGGCATCGAAAGTGACCAGGGCGTTTCATATGAAAACGAAGCGAGATATCGAAAATTGTTTCAGACAAACGTTCTAGGATATCAAGAGGGACAAAAGATAATGCAAATGAATTTTCCTCTGAATGCACGCATTAAGGTTATTTGGTGGACAACTTTGCTTTTTAAATAGGATGGTCAACTTGTTTTGCCGGAAATCGAAAGAGTGTTCAATTTCGGGTATAAAAGTATTATTATACTAATGTCGTAAAATTGTTAGGTTATGAGATATTTTGTCTAATAGTTATAACGTATGAGTTCTCTACATTATTTGAGCGCGTCGGGCAAAATTCAGAGCAACCAATGACCGCGAACAAAAAATGACTACGTACTAATACAATCAATAAAATTGACGGCTTTGAATTTTGTAAACCCAAATGTAACGCCCTAATCTATGCTTTATCTACGGCTAGAGTGGGGGGTGGGTGGCTTCAACGCTTCTCAGCGCGCTCTGATTGGTCCGATTTAAAAACTTGATATCTCGTAAATTATTAACAATATCCCTAATGTTTATTTGCAACTTTTATTCGTAATGAACCCATCGACCTTGAAATACCGCTTGGCACCCCTTACGCATTTCACCCTGTATACATGCCACACCTAGCTCATTGAGACTCGCTTCTGTTTTCTCTCAGATGCGCAACGCCAGAGAACGAAAGCTCTATATAGATGAGAACCTCGAAGCGAAATTAATCGTTCGCACAGTGGAGTCGAGACAGGCAACTCGAAAGGCTCGTTCATCACCCCAGATCAAGAGAGGGTCTGACCGTACCACAGTTTGAGGCCCTCGGATGAGTTTCGATCAGGCTGCAATTCCCACGCGCTCGCGCAACCCTAGTCGTCTCATCTTGTTGCAAGCTTATATATATCATCGATCATTAATTAGATTTTCCGTCGATCTCGCGCATCAACGACTCCTTGATTACACCAGTATTCTCATTTTTACCCTCGAATTTTCGCCGAGTTCATCTCTTTCTTTTCGTTGCTTATTTTTTTGTCGATTCGAGACGAAACACGTCGAACCTTATTTCGATGACAAGATGGATCGACGCGTATTTCCCTCGGCCCATCGTTGAACCATTTTTGTATCGCATCGCAGTAACTTGGAAAAAATTCTGGAGTGTGTCGAGACACGGGGGAAATATTTAACAGCTGCGTCATCTTCGTGAAATCTTCTTTTTGTTTGAATTAAAAAGAAAAGAAAATCCACCTAAATATTTTTCTATCCCAAGAAAAAAAATATCAGTAATTAAGGGTTGAAGGGGTGAAATTTGAAAATATCAACAATTATCGAATTCCCTCTGTGACCAGTGAACAATAAAATAACATTCATTTCTACGATGTAAGAAATTAATCTCTCAACGACAAAATAACCATGAACCATTTTCAGTTTGAACAAGAATAAGAAGAAAAAAATAATAATAAGAGAAAAAAATTCATCACGTAACAATTACACAGGAAATTGGAAAAATTGGAAAATAAGCCCGGGGAACAGAGCGATATCGGCAAGAAAAGCAATCATTCGATCCTTTCCGTGAACGGAAATGAGGAGCTTCCTTTAGTCGAGCGAAACGCCGGAAGGCGGAAGCCAACCCCTTCGGAATATCCACGCGGGGATTCGAGCGAACAAATTCGCAAACGCTCGATGTCCCGCGCTCGCCTAAGCCTACCAACTAAATTTGTTAAATACCCGTGGGCTGTACCGAGAGGGCCGGCACGTAGAAACGTCGTTGGTAGACAGGCGAAAGGACGGTCCGGGCAAAACTAGACTCGTGGCAATTGCATTTTCTCATTCGCCTCTTTACTACGTACCTCTCGTACAAAAAATAAAAAAAGAAAATAAAACAGAAAAAAAACCTCAATACCGTATCGCGAATGAAAATTGATATTAATATTACTTCTTTTTAAACTCCATCGCTGACGTTCCACGAATATTCTTCCGTCGCTGCTTTTTTTCATACTCACTTTTTTTTTATTCGTTTAGCTATGTCATTCGCGCTGCAAAAAAATTTGTTTCAGAGAAGCGTAATATACTTTAGTGTCGTTATTAAAAAAGTTTCGAGCAATTTCTTATTAATCTCGAACCTTTCCTAATATATTTCGCGAACTATAAAAGAACGTCCTTCAATAATGAGCTTGAGATCGTGGCAAAAAGAAGGCGGGACGAAAAAAAGAGAGAACTTTTTTTTTTTTTATACGAAATCGCGAAGCAACCTTCTTCTTGCTCGTCCTCATCCTCCACGAACGTCTCTAGCATCGAGCTAGAGATAGACTCGATGGCTGAGAATGCAACTACGGAGGTTGGCGTTGGCTCTTCGAAAGTTCCCTCGGCTCTCTTATCGCGACTATGCGGTTCTGGATAAGAAAATATAGGCTCGAGAGTAAAACGAACTTTCGCCGACGAAGAATAATTGAGGATTAGGAGAAGAGGAAGCCGAAGGTGGGAGTGACGCGGAAGAATGATACGAGAGAGGGTAAACGAGTTAGAACGAAGTCGGGAAGAAGAGATGACGATCTCTTTTCATAGTTCGCGTCGATAAATTGCCTGAGAGAGAGTGTCTCTCTCTCTCTCTCTCTCTCTCTCTCTCTCTCTCTCTCTCTCTCTTTCCTCTCGAAACTTGGATTATTTTCACGAGCTCGATGTTGAATTTAAATCTACGTCTGGAATTTCACGAGGCAAGAATTCAAATAGTTTGGACGATGTTTTTGTTCGAAGAAAACGTCAAGTATCCTGTCGATAAAAATTCATAATTATATTTCGTTTATAAGTTCACGAAAAATATATTTAATGGAATGTATAAAAACATTCATTTTTATAATATAAATTTATAAGAAAATTTAATTTAAGAATTTTAAACGTTATATGAAAAATATTTCAAGACGTTATTATTATTATTATTATTATTATACTTATTATGATATCGTGATAACACGATAATAAATAATATATGATATAATAATGATGATAACGCCTTTATTTATTCAGAGAATTAATACTTTGACAATATATTCTCTGCATGTTGCATGATAACTAGGTACTCGACGTATTTTATTGAATAGCTCAAGCTGTAAAAGCACGATTAAATTATATTAGCAGACTCGAGGATTTTCGTAAAATCGTGCCGTTAATTAATGTCGATGCTACTCGAACTATCTCCGTTCTTTTCCCAGTCGTCGTTTGTTTTTCCATCCTTTTCAGTTTTTTCCAGCGCTCGTTCAAAAGCATTTTCCCGTCATCCACAAAAATCACAAGAAGAATCACTCGAGGTCTGGCGCCGGTGCCATGATTACCCTTCTCGAGATTCTTTTTACGGTAGCGAGCCGCATGTTCTCTGTCCTCTCCTGGCACTTATCCGGCTTCCAGCCACCCTCCCTACTGCCATACGGCATTTCCGCGGGGGAAATAGCGAGCACCAGTCGGCGGAGAAGGGCCATCGAACTTCGTTCAAGTACCGCTTACGTTCACCATCTCCTTTCGGTCCCTCCCTACTTTCTTTTTCCTCGTCTCGGTGCTGTTAGCGGAAGAGAGCACCTCTCCAAGTGTTTTTGTCCATTAAGCACCGCGATAATGTCGCTTGCGTTGAAACTAAATTGACCAGAGTCCTTCTCGACGTTCTTAACGCGAGCGTAACCGTTCAGGAATTGTTTTTTCTCCAAATTGGACAGCTTTTCAGTTCGTTTGCCATCGGGAGTAACACTCATCCGAACAAAGTATCGCTTTGCAATCGTGATGTACACGGTACAAGGTCAAAAGAGGTCAATTGACAGTGGTGGAGATCAGGGAGACAATTTTTGACAACCATATTTGTTTTCATGAGTATCTACCCTCTTTTCCCATTGATTTTTATCACACGACCCAGAAGATGTTGGGAAAATCTCTGAGAAAAATCACATGTATGTTTTAGTGTTTCCAACTCCCATAATGTACTTCGATAGGACGTCAGGTCTTTGGTGTATTTGTCTTATCCAGCCAGTGAGGCCTGAGTCACATCAGGAATACGAAATCGTTTCGTATAACGTTTCACTCGCTCGATATCCCCTTTTTCAGACTCTCTTTCCGTAACAAAAAAGGCTTCCCTATTTCGAAATTCGAGGTCGGACCATAACCAGCGACTGCTGGAGCTCCCTCGGGGATACGAGGATATTCATCAAACGAGAGAGAGATACGAGGGTGGAAAATGTGTAGGAAACTGCCAGGTCTGGAAACCATCGAGGATAACGAAAGCTCTGGGTGATTCGGCAATTAGTTTTCGAATTAGTTCGTTGATGACAAACAGTCCTCGTCAATGATTTATACGTCGAAATCTCGCCTACAATGCCGGCGGTCATTGTTCCACCACACGGAAGCCAAGAAGATTGAAAGATGTAGGCTCCTCCTCCCGTGTCACCATGGAAAAACAACCCTCGCGGGCTTTGTTCTCCCCTGGAAGATTGTGTTCAATATTCTCGCTCATCGTGAAGGGACTCGCCACAATCGTACCAAGGGTGGACTATCTCGACGTCGATGAATCGCCCGATCGAAGGAAACCCTCCCCGATTCTATCATCGTTTAGCGACTACCCTTCGTCAACCTGGTAACATGTTACCATTCCTAGTATCGACGCGAATGACAGGCCGGTTGATGGATTGACTACAGGAGGATGGAATCGGACTGGATTATATGAAAAATTGATTCAAATCGATGAAATCTAAATCGGGGTTTCGCGAACACCCTTAAATTTTGCTCTCATTTTATTGCCGTTATTATCAGCGCCGACACGGTATAAGTTGTTTTAAAAAAAAACCTCGTGCATACTCCACAGGACAGATTGCGTCGTAAAAAGGGGACCACCCTCGTGGAAATATCGTTTTGGTAGTTCGATGCGATTTATGAAACCGGTTGAGTTCGTCACTGCCTCGCGAAAAGAGCCGTAAAAGTCATAAAAAAGGTGCGTTGGTGTATAAATACGAGTATCAAGCACTCGATCACCCTTGGTAGTGTGTACATAGTGATCATAACTAGGTTCGAGCGCGGATCCATTCTGTCAGAACCTGCGTCATTCGTTAGACGTAACTTTGTATACCTTTTGTTCCACGTGATACGAGTACAAATGCCGTTTGATTGCGCGCTGGTGAAGTGAATGGAACAAACCGCATGAAAAAAAGTCCGTACACACATGCGGGAAAGCACGCGTCGTAAATATAGGAAATTCGGTGAAAACGCGTTTGGTTCTCCTTCCAGCCCAGCCTGGACGACCCTTTCCAATCGGTCATGCGGTATTGGCTCGTATATAACGGGTTACCAACGGCTAGGCCACCGTTACGAATGAGTAACAGTGGGATAGTTACACAAATGATTAGTGGAATTGTCGCATTCGCTGGATACCTAACTGACTCAAGTCGCTAATTCCAGCCGAGGTGTGAATGCAAATTCGCCCTTGTTGGTGCGCTGGACCGAAGGCGTTGCACTCGATTGATGAATTCGACTGATTGAAATGTATACATCGTAGCCCTACCCTGCAGGCCTTTGATTGAAACGAGACGAACGAAATTTGATCATGGGAAGACAATCGTTAGATTGGATTCCGGAATACTGAGGGATCGGTAGTCTGGTGTCAGCATTCCAGCGGAACGTATTCCATTCTAATGACCGGAATTGACGTTGATGCTTTGGCATGGCGACAGGGGTGTATTCCAGTCAACCCTGAGGAACGTCCCTCGAAAAGCCCCCCTGAGGGTCGGAGGGCTAATGAGCAAAGTGACGCGCGTGGCGAGCAACTGGCACGTTGCTGGGATTTCCAGAGTTACATCACCAACCTATCTCTTCTACTGGCTCTCCTTCAAGACTATGGGTTGAACGCGCGAAGCAGCCAATGAAATTTAGGCTAAAACGGAATCCTGCTTTCATCTTTCCTCCAAGCATCTTCCTTTCAGAGGAAATACAAACTTCAACGTGGATTTAGGACCGCCTGATGATTAACCAGCTGTTGAGCCAACCCCCACCTTGGATACGTCGCGCTATAATTGACGCGAAGAGTTTCCTTACCCCTAAAAGCGTCATCGCGTAACGCGCCATGTACAATATAGAACATCGTGTCTGGCGTTAAGCCGCAGCAGGATCATATCCTCGTGCCACGAAACGCAAGCCGACCCCCCGTGACGCTCTGACAGTTAATTAGGGCCGGCTGACGTACGGATATGCATGGGAAACTTTGAATCCGGTTGACCTCGACCGGAGTTCCAAGGGTAAGGATTACAAACATTGTGACCAAACGACGAATCGTTCCGAAAAATTGGACAATTTACGTTGACGCGAATCGTTCGTACGTTACCCGTATGAAAACTCCTCTAATTAGATCGGAATACGGAGTCGTAATTAAAGCACAATTGTGATGCGAACGGTATGATCGATGCGTATTATAAAATTATGAGATGTCGAGAATGAATGACAATTCGGGGAAGGGAGAATGGGAGGTGTAAACCACCGGACCTTTCACTGCCTTCGTCATAATAATAACAATTGCCCGGCCTGTGTCAGAGGCGTGACGAGTTTAATACCCGCGCAATTAGCCCAACGAGGCAATTAGTTCTGATGCGCGTCGCTGGGATGGCGTTTTGGTCATGGGCATTGTTTCGTAGAACCGTGCAGTCGTATGATTCGGAGGTTCCGCGATAGGAGTCAAAAGGGTGAATTTTAGGGGATTGGGGGTTGGATTCTCGGTGAACCGGAAGAATTTGAGGACGGGTCGGGTTATCGTTTAACGGAAGAATGTAGCGATCTTTCGCTCTAAAATTTACTTCATCAACCGAAATTTCCCATTTGTCTTCAGTTGCAGCATTCATTTTAGCTAAAGGCGATTTGTTTCGTTGTCACGACGTTTCGACAAAACATTTACGATCTACTTTCGCATTTTCCTGAATGCAGTTAAGATTTTGTCCGAGGTAGCCTGAAGATGCATCTGGCACACGTACGTGTTTCCATATATATTCATGCTCAACCCAGCGTGTTACTGCTTGTTCGCTGGGCTTGCTAATATTTAACGACATTTTAATGGCGACCCTCGGCGTAAAAGCAACGACAACGATGACGCGTATATAACGTACGCAAGCATTATAACCTAAATTCAAGGAAGCTCGTGCAAACACACAGCTCTGTTTATCCTCGTCGCACGAAGGGCTCGTTTTTTACCCCTTTCCATCATTTCCCGAAGAACTCAACCCCCTTCTTTTGACATCGGCCTAAATGTCTCGTTAATGATTTCATCATCTTCGAGAACGTTGTATTTTCTATCTGCGACGGTGAGGTAATTCCGGATGCACGTTACTATCCGATCCTTATCGCATTTCACGTATCTTGTTTGTGTATGATTTAATATAAGACTGTCATATTTTACGATAGTGTTCTTTTCCGAGTAAGGGTGAAGGTTATATTTTTATCGACCTTGTCATCGTTGAGTACTTTTTTATTTTTTCATCACGCAGGATGTTTTATGCAACACTATCAAGTCTTACGTTTCATCAATCTTGAACGACACCCCAGTTCTTTGAAGGAGATCTGTTTATAGGGGTGGTTTTTTTTCGTTGGTAGGAAGCGGTTTGGTATTTTGGCGCTCAAAAACCGATTTGGCCAATTTATCATCTACCGTGACGTTAGTCCCCATCGCGAAGAAGTCTCGCAGAATGTTTAAGAGTGTATTCATCCCCTATTGCATCCGTTATCAGGGTGGGAAAACAATGGATCCGCTATCTGTCGACGGATGGCAGGTAAATAGACAACGAGGCCAAAATATTGTGCTAGTAACTGTGCTTTAACATCGCCCTTGTTCCCCGCGAGCCAATCCCTCCGCGGTTAAGTATACCGTACATACGGGGTTGCAATTTCCGGTGTTTTAACGGCCAAACTGTGCGGAAATCGTAAACGCAAATCCCAACGGTATCAGCTTTATAACCGGCAGTAAAAATTCATGGATGCTCTGAAAAAAAAACGCGATTCTTCGTGTTATTTTTTTTCAATCTGTTTACAGACCGTCGATAATTTAATTTTTCATAATTAGGTTTATTTCTTTTTTTTATTAAAAAGATCGTTATTAAAAGTATTCGATCCATTGATTCTTCGCGAATTTACTTGTTCGTGAAATGTAAATTACATCGGGAAGAAAATTCGTTGAAATTTGTTTTTTCCTGTCCGACCAGTGTTGGATGAATCGTCCGTTTCTACTTAAGGGACGTACTCAGAAACGCGAAATAAGTTCCTGCTTTCGAGAAACTCGAACTCGTTCTCGCGGTCTCGAGCGTATATGAAGTTTTGCCAGGCACGCGGCAGTATATTTTCACTCTTGGAACTGACAAATCGTTGCAGCCCCGGAAACGTTCGGAAGGGGTCACGTGCACGCGCTTGCGGCTTGCGGGTCGACTTTGTAATACCGGTCGCGGTATACGAAGTGCGACGACAACGACGACGACGTCGTCGACGACGACGACGACGACGACGGCGAAGAAGGCTAAAAAGTGAGAGAGAGAGAGAGAGAGAGAGAGAGAGAGAGAGAGAGAGAGAGAGAGGAGAAGGAGAAAGGACGAAACTTTTGCCATAACCATTGCTCACGCCACAGAAACGACGTTGGCCTAAAAAGTGACTACCTCATTGTTTATATATTTTCACCATCCGCGAAAGCCTGCCTCTCGGTACTTTTCATGCACCGAGCCGAGAATACTTTGCTCTTCACGATTTACAAACGAGCTTCGAGAAAATCATCATTTTTGTACACGCTCTTGTTTTTTTTCACTTTTATTTCATTCCAACGTTTAAATAATATCGCTATTTACACGAAGCGATCCGCTGAGAATAATATAAAATCGCACCCTGGTTTTGGGAGATTCGGGGCGATTTATTCGTTGCAGGCGCGTATTCGATACGAAAATACGAGACTCGTGCGCACGATACCCGTAAACTCCGGATTTACGGCTGCGATACGACATCGCGACGAAAAAGTACAATGGAAATTTATAAATTACGAGATTTTCATAAATCGATAACGATGCCAACTGGGTGAACGCATTTTGTTTGTTTGTTGTTGTTTTTTTTTTCTTTTTGTTTTTATTTATTTGTTTTATTTCATCATCAATACGCGAAGCAACGATGGGGTATTGTATCGGGGACTGGCGTATCAGAGACAGATGGAATTTGTTCAACGGGGCGTAACTCGCGGTGTTCATAATTTCCAGTGCCGTTGATGACAACTTTACCGATTAAAAAAAGTGCCACTGTCAATTTTATCTTCGCACGGATCGTTTTGTTTTTGTTTGCTGTTTGTGCACAAACGCACCGGCTCGGTAACGCGGTCGGACGTAAAACGTCGCTCAATCTTCGTGCTAAAATCCTATCAAAAGCCGACTTTTTACCGTCGGCTAGGCACCATTTTGTGAAAATTTCCTTTTTTTTGTTAACGCCCGAATTACGCGATGCGAGAGAGCTGAATTATTTTCTCGCGGGACTTGCTCGCGGCGATGAGTATCTGAAAATTTATAAATACATCGGGGTAATGGCATCGGACGCTATCAAGATATATTTTCACCGTTTTGAAATAAATGATTGAGCGTAAAATTGCGATTAACTCGAGAACGATGCTGGATTGAAAATGATAAAAAATTATAAATCAACAAAATCGCTGTAATTTTGTTCGGTGGAGTGAAAAAGTTCAATTACTATTCAAAATATAATGGAATGTAATTCAAATAACAAAGGATAATATATAGGTATTATGTCATGATAATTATATAATTGTATAAAATATATACACATAATATAATATAATATAATATAATATAATATAATATAATATAATATAATATAATATAATATAATATAATATAATATAATATAATATAATATAATA
>JAPYZT010006644.1:0-13167 GCA_030522965.1 Tryphoninae sp. A BG-2022a | reverse complement strand
TTTTTATGGTCATTTCATTGTGCATTTTTGATCGATCGAAACTCATTTTTAGCCGAGAGATGGAAACAAAAAAATTAGACAAATCCTAAAAACCCGACGCTCCCAGGGAATTTATATTGTTTTCAATTAATCCAAAAATCTTTATACTCACGGTCACGTCAGCCTCGTACCAATGATTCGTGTGATGTTTTTCCAACTGTATGTAATGCGGAAATATTTTCCACTCGAGCTGAACTAATAGTCGTGTCAAAAATTGTCAAAATAATAAAATCAAACAAACGTTTATTCTAAATGATATAGTGACCTGTCATGCGTGCGCAAATATTCGCATCATTCATTTTTACATTGTATATTCTATCATCGAATCCTCGAAAGTGTGACCTCATTTTCAGGGATCAAATATTAATATTATTGCGCATCATTCGAAGGAGGAACAGATGTGTGTCATTCACGATATATCGACATTTCCTCGCTGTTACTGTTCAACTTATCATCGAGCTACCATCGTTGCGTCAACATTCGTTTTTTATTTATAACCTTCAGATAGGCAGCGCACCCGGAAAATATTTTACCGTTTGCAAATAATAAAATGAAAAGTATTTACGATGAAAAACTTATTTTTTTCGAAGAAATACTCGATTCGTTCAAGAATAAACATATTTTCCAACATATTTTCATTTCTCGTTGTAATTTGATGAAACATCCATCGCATTTTGATTGTACGCCCTATCCTTGATATCGCGTACTTCATTTTTTATATTCCCACGTCATTTATTTACAATGTTTGCTGTTCTAGCTAGTGATAAAAGTAACAACCAGATATGGAGAATATTCGGACGTACGCCTAGTTTTCTACTACTGCATGATACGCACGAGAACGATTGTATTTCTTTCCTCGAGTCTAAGCTCGCCGTTAAGACTCGTAAAATAACATAGGAATAAAGTATGAGATAAGATACGTATGTGAAACTCGAAATGTGCGTTCAACGTGGACGTTCTTTCAACTGGCTCGTCTCATATTGAAAAATCCTTCTCCCTAACTTGCAAAAAGTATAATAGAAAATACAAAAACGAGATTTTTGTTTTCATCGAAATAACACACATTTCTTCTTTATGGTAGTCGTATCGTAGAGTGGGGGATCGAAATTGTTTTCCCTTTTTATCTCAGATTGGAAGTGGACCGAGCGTTTAAGTTCATTAAGAAAAATTATTGCAAATCGACTAAAGAACAAGCTTACTCAAAATTTTTATTGATCCTACGTAAAGTTTATTTGTTATATAATAAACAAAATCATGAATTTTGTTTCCATAAGATTTGTTATAAAAACGAATTGAAGCTTGTTTGATGTTGGATAAAAATGTGTGCAAAATTTCAACAGGCTTCATCGACCAAATGATTGAGATACGAATTGTATAATGTTGCGATATTTAACACGGGCTCTTATGGAAAATTGAGAAAAATGATGATTTTCAAGAATAAATATTGTGATTGTGGTTGAATCGATAAAGGCACCTGAAATTTTACACAAATATACGTATGATATCATAGAAGGTTTCTGCAAATTTTCAGTGAAATCTAACAAAAACGCTGTAATGATAGGACTACCTTAAGGAGGTTTATCTGGGCAACGACAAACAGATATTAATGATAAAATCAGAACATCATCTTTTGAAGTTTCAAGACTCGAGGATACTTTGCACAATTAATAAAAAAAAACTTTTAAGAATATTTGTAGAGCTTAATAAAATCAATTCAGTACTCGTGAGATTTATAATAAATTAATTTGTCTCGAATAATGATAATTTCTGTGAGATTAAGCTTGACAGTACTCTGATCGTGGCAATGTTGCAACCGCGCGCTTTTTGAAAAAATCAAACTATGTCTTCTGAGAAACTAATTTGAGAAATCAAAGATTACTGCTTGAAAACGTTGTATAAGAAATTTTGTTTTTAATAACCGACAAAAGGCAACTAAAACGCATTTTTTTAACAAAAATCCCAAGAGTACAGTTGCAGTAACGCATCCAAAAGAATTATCGATGGGACTACTTTTCCCTGACATTGTAACTGGTCGCGAATAGAATAAACCGAATAGCTCTTTGTCACTCGTAAGTGATAAAGAGCTATTCGGTTTATGTGATCGTCGCCTATACTAAACTGACTAAGCTAGTCACACAATTTTTTTTTTCGACTTACTCCAACTACTTTTGACTTTTTCTTAGGTAGCAGATCCTTAACCCTTAGAGGCCGGAGGACTTTCAAGCTTATGTGATCCGCAAAGGTATAGGCTCACGTATATATGCGTCCTTAGAGCTGAAAGTGTTAATCTTTAACGTGAAATAAAACAAAAAATATATCTAATTCTATATAAACGCGATATAAATTGATCTAAAAGAAATGAAAAAACTAAGTTCGAAAATGAGCCGAGTGGATCGACCGATTAATTGCTTAATTAATTAACGGATTAAGTAATAAGTATCGAACCGCCCGTGTGTTATCGAGCGAGTCGTGCGCGCATCGTCAACAAACAATGCATCGTTTAATTCGGCAAAACGCGAACCTCCTCTTGTGGATGAACATCTGGGATCTGGCTGTTATTCATCATCGACGGTATGAAATAATAAATTTTTAACTTTGGCCTTTCGACGACAGCCGTACGTCGACAGATTTAACGCCTTTACGACAAAATATATAGGATAATGTAAATAATGGCAGAAACGTATATTTTTCTTCGTTTGACGTACCTGATGAAAATATTTGATCGTTACTTTGCGTACGGATCATGGCATTTCGACGATTCGAGGACATATTTAATATTGTATTACGATAATAAAGCACTCGGTGTGATAAGGAGAGGGAATGGTTGCGGTGAGTTGCGTCGCGAGGAAATAAAAATGAAGGCTTGCATCGTGCTTGGTATTAGGTATAAATACTCGTCGAATATGCCATTATTTCCATAGCCACTGCGGCAGTTGAACTTCAACAGTCGAGTCAAACTTATCAACCGAGCGGTTCAAAATGGCCAACGCTATGCGTGTTCTCATATTGCTGGCAACCCTCGCAGTTTGCGCTGTGGTCAACGTACACGGAAACGCGTACTGCGCGATAAAATGCCGAAGCGAAGAACTGCACACCCTCTGCATACATCCAGTAAGTAGCCGATCTTTAAAACGAAATAAAATTATTAATAAAAAAATCATTTAGCTCAAATGTTATTGTCGAATTGTAAGATACGTCTTCCGTTGAATTCGGTATTTAACAATAATTTTTTACTTCTAGCCTAACAGTCCACCCGCAGCTGCGTGCGGCAAGGTTATGCCACAAACAGCGGCGGAGAAGAAAAGAGATGAGGACTTCCTCCTTTCCTATCATAATGAACGCAGAGCTTTTGTAGCTAGCGGAAGGGAGACACGTGGAAGAGGTCAGCCAGCTGCTAAAGATCTTGGAAATTTGGTAAATATTGCCGTATTCGTTGCAACGATTAACAAAAAAATCGGGAAATGGGTATTCGGATATGGAGTAAATTTTATTGATAAAAACGAGAAATCTATAATTTTTCATGCTCACTGACATAGGTGTGGGACGATGAGATCAGCCGCATTGCTCTGGGCTTGGCCCTTCAGTGCAAATTCGGACACGACAAGTGTCGCGATACTAAAAGTGAGTTTTAGTGAAGAATATATTTACGTAGCATTTAGTTTTATAATTAATGTTAAACATATCCGGCTCCACTTAAATATCATTAGAAATTATCGGGAATCAACGTAATGATTGTTATTTTTGATGTTTGTTTACAGAACATGGATACGTTGGACAGAATATTGCAATGCGCTCGACTACCGGCCCCGATTTTCCGTCTGTGGAATCCGTTGCATCACTATGGTATGATGAGGTCGATAACTTCGATGGCAAACGAAGAGTCACTAATTGGCGGTAAGTACAATTAAATCAATGAGCGTAAAATGGGTCGAGTAATTATATCCCACAATTTTTTGTCGATTCATTAGCCATTTTCATTTTTTCGTAACACATTGGGCTCGATTTTTTTAACGAACTTAGACAACTTACGTTTAATTCGATTCATGTGTATTCATAAGTCTCGGCTTATCTCCGTATGTTGCAGTCCTTCAATTATTATTCTTCTAATAATAAAATTATTAAAAATTATATTTAACTTATTTTTTTATGTCAAACAGTCCCGACCCACCCGGAACCCCTATGGAGAAAGTAACTGGTCACTACACCCAAATGGTCTGGGCGAAAACTAAGAGCTTGGGATGCGGTGTTGTACGTTACCTAGTATCCAACGAGAAGACAACATACGTCGTATGCAACTACGGACCCGGCGGAAATGTAATCGGACAATCAGTCTACGAAACGGCTTAAACCCATTCCAATAAAAGAGGCGTCTTCTTTTGGATCATCGACGACAGACAATTCTACCCGAGTACAAAAAATCGATAGAACAAATGTTTTTCATCGATTTTTGTATTTGTTCCGATGCTGATAAATTACAGAATAATAAATAAATTTACTTCATATTACGAAACACGTGTCAATATTTTATGCTCGTTCGTTTCTACCGAGATGAAGAAAGAAAGAAGAAGAACACTCGTAAAGTTCTTCTCGTTATTCTTTCACGAAAGAATGATCATTCTTTCTTATCGTATCGACTCGTCCTTCGTTCCTAAAAAAATCCTAAACCCGAGTTAAACTTGCGATCACAGCATTTGTCCATAGGACACTCAATTGCATTTTCAACTTATGACAGACATTTTTAAACATTGAGAATTAATATCTCGGCTAATTTTCAACCTAGAATAATTCACAACAAAAAAATATCGAGTTTGTATCGACGACAAGTATCTTGATATCTATACTTCGATTTTGTATATTTCGAGATGTTTATCGACGCGATTACAAACGATTTTTGAATCTACGAAATTCTTCGTCGCGAATTGTTCTATCCATACGTTCTGACCCACGTGATATTAATCGTCCGCGTTTATGTTATAGCGTCGGGTATGATAACAAAAATAAAACTTCACGTTCAACAGTTGTATCGCGACGAGAAGTGATAATACAACGTTTGAAAAAAATACTAATGTAAACAAGTAGTAATGAAAAAAGTTCTAATGAAAACGAAAGTTTTATTCGTAGGGAATATAAAATTGTTGGTCCATCGTTCAGTCAGCGCCAAGTTCTACAGGAAATCTTGAAAAGCTTCATTGATCTCTCGTGGAACAGGAATTCATGTTTGACAAATTGGACGCTGATGGCGACATCTTTGTAACGCTGCAAGTTCCTACATCCATCTCCCATAGCATGACTCCCACAATCTCGCCCGAGGCATATACATTGTCAACGTTCAATTTACAATCACTCGTGATTTCGTTCCATCTCAGAACTTTAATGTCTAAATAAGTTTTTATCTCAATGTCTGCGGTACGATTCTTCAACTACTAATAGTTACATAAGTGACATGATATTGTATAACTCGCTATGTTGTTGTTATGAGCTCATAATGACAAGTTTCGGTTCGTTATTTACCGAGACGCTATTATGACAATTGTCATTTTGTGGTTATCCATATCGAAATTCGTCGGTAAGGTATCGCTATTATTGCTCGAGCGGATAGCGAGGCTTGGCAACCCCCTCGATATGCCATAACGACCTCCTCGTACATTATTAATCTTTAATATGTGCTAAAAAACAGTGACAAATAATTAGAACTTTTGAAATAACAAATAAATAAGTAAGTTTGATTTTGTAGTGATTAATAATTATCCTATTGTAGTGAGTAATATTATCCTATTTATTAATAATTATCCTGTAGTAATTAATATATCCTAAAAAACAGTGACAAATAATTATAACTTTTGAAATAACAAATAAGTAAGTTCGATTTTGTAGTGATTAATATTATAATTATCCTATATAAATTAAATTTAGAAAAACTTGTTAAAAAAATGTTTTCCCCTGCAGTGAAATTCTGTTATCGTCAAGATAACGTTCCGAATCGTTATTTTCATAACGAATTACAGAATCGCACCACTGGAGACCTCCAGAAAGAATTTAAAACGATGGATTCGATCGATAGAAAAAATTATACGTTGCAAAAAACGTGGAGGTCTTAGAATTCGCAGCCGTAACTTTGAGAACATAAAGTGACGAATGAACGTTTTACATTGGAAAATGCACCTCCGATACGAGAGGGAATGAACTACGCCTAAGATTTTGAGAGGATAGTGAACAAAATCGGCAACTCCCTGCCAGCAGTCCTCTTGAGACAAAAGACTTCGTGACATTCGACTCAAGCAATATTCCCACAAGCGAGAAAACATTGTTTCTGTTTAATTATTACCATTTGTTTAAAAATAACTTATTTTTTCCCCCTCGTTTTTCTTCTCGTTCAACTCGACAGCAATGCGATGTACAGACACGTGTCCAGTTTTCTCCATCCTACTAGCGTCATCGCAAGTTTATAGACGAAACGTAAAAGTTCTCGACACATAACGAGCTGACGTAGGAAGAAAAACACCTGTACGCGAGAATAACTGTCGTAACGAAAGAAGACGAATGGTGATGTACCATCCGCATATTTTTATTTCGCTAAAATACTAGCTTGTATGGAAATGCCACTCTCGACGTATCGAGCAGCGATCGTAGATCAATTTCGTTGCTGTCGATATATCGATCATTCGATATTTACACAAAGTTTGAACGATACGCGAAGAATCGACCACCCGAGCAGGCCGGTGTGTAAACAACATCGAAAGAATAACGATGTTGGCGCATATGTGGCTATTTTTAATCCCCGGGACAGGATAAAAGAAGATTAAAAAGGTGTACAAAGATTCCACGCTTCACTCTAAAGATATATTTTCCAATAAGCGGTCCATTACTATATTAATCATCGAATCATTGATCCAAAAAGTAAACAAATTCAACTTAAACAATAATGCAGTGAACACTTTTTTCAATTATTAACGATTTAACGAGGCTGATGCACGATCCATTCTCTCATATTGCCCACGGTTCCATAGTTGCACACCAGATAAATCCTGTCAAGTCCATCAGTATCAGAACGGTACCACATCCTGCACTCGCTGTATCTACGAAATCCCAAAGATAGGTACATGTCACAGATTTCTTTGATTTCGATCACATTGATCAATTACAAATAAACTCATGACTTTAATCATCGAATCATCAATCGAAAAAGTAAATAAATTCAACTTAAGGGATATTACAGTGGACGCTTTTTCCAAGTGTTAACGATTTAACGAGGCTGATACACGGCCTGGTTCAACATGTTGCCCACGGGTCCATAGTTGCACACCAGATAAGTCCTGTCCAATCCCTTAGTATAAGGACCATTGTAACGAATGCCACCGCATCCTACACGCGTTGTCTCGGCCCACACTAACTGGGTGTAGTGACTAATTTTACCGGTGTTGTCTCTATGGAATCCCAAAAGTAAGTACATAACAGATATTGCTTTGATGTTCATTACCTTGATCAATTCCGAATAGATTAGCGACAGCAATAAGTTGCATTTGCAAGTAGTCGGGATTAATGTATAGAAAATAGATAAAAATTACTGATAACGTGTAACGACGTTTCTATCGAACAGCTCAACCTCGTTGTACCAACGCTGCACCATTGCAGTGTAATTGACCGAGTATTTTTGCCATTCTGATTGGAAACCGATATTTTGTCCATACGGTCCCCTCGCTGCATTCATAACAGAAATCATTGTATACACTTTAGTCTTTAGGAATTTTACATACGAGTACGTTCGATCGTGTATTCACAAAGCTTACAAACAGCAAGACATTCTTCGTGTTTGTATTCGCACTGATTGGCCCATGCCTGGGCGATCTCGGCAAGCTCTCTATCCCAACGCTGTTGTAGTTATTAAACAAATAAAAATAACAAAGATAAAGTTATTTTGATCGTTCGCTGTAGGTAATTAACAACGCTAATTAGTGACTTTACCAATCGTCCCATATTCGAAGCAGCTGGCTGGGGTCCGTTAATTCCACGTGTCTCGCGCCCACTTGCGACGTAGGCTCTCAAACTGTTATGGAGCTGAAGTATTTCTTGTTTTTCATCTCGCGTCAGGCCCGCTGTGTAGACGGAACCGCAATTAGGCTGTGCTGGTTGACGATGTGACTGCGGGACACAAATGATAATAAATATTTGCCAAAATCTAGTTTTATAGCAAAGGTCTTTGAATACGTGTATCGACCCTTAGAGACTCCACGACTTCTTAACGAAATAAATGTTTACATTTCCATCGATTTATAATTATCCTACACTAATTACAGAAATACTAGATTACTGATTATACTGACGTAGAATTTACAGAGAGTGTGACTATTCGGTGGGCAATATTCCATTCTGCAGTAAGTCTCTCGCAATTCCCTTGCGTCGAGCCAAACTGCAAGGGTCGCTATCGCAGCAACGATGTACAAGACGTTGAACATTTTGCACTTTTTTTACGTTTCTTCCTCAAAAATCGAGAACAAAGAGCTTCTTCTCGACTGTAACTATCGAGGGTACGATTCTATTATTTATACGAAAAATATCCCAGATTATTCCCCTTTCCATGTTCGCCACGCTTTACTGACATTTGCTTTATTTATTTATTTATCTATGCAATCTCAGTATTTATAATCTCAGTCAACGAATCGTAGATTTCTCATAGGCAAAAATTATTATTATCACGGACGATCGTCCATCATCGATTCGATTTATCGCCATTGCGATTTATCGTAGAATTTTGTACCCGTAGCAAATCCATATTGCTCGATTACAAGTCTTATCGACGTAATATACCATTTTCGCAAATTCGCATCGGTCAAGACGATGCCCGGAGCTAAACGGTTGATTTATTTTTATTGTTATCTCACAAAACAAACCTTTAGTTCTCTCGTTTCGACGGATCCACCAACATGAGTGACAATTTTTCAAACGTCCTCGCTACTTAGATTTATAGGGAATCCTCAAAACTGTGCAAACGTAATAATTCTTAATGCGTTCAAAACTCGCACATGCGAAAAGTTTCAACCTCGTGCTACGAATCGTATCAGCCACCTGGACACATTTTTACCTTCGAAACAACTCGAGTTTCTTCCTTCCTAACAATTCACCGATTGAACATTGGAAAATCGAAACAATTGGATAATAAAAAAAGCAAAAAAGGACACAATCCTTAGAATAGTGTCGAGACAACACACTATCTCTCTCTCCCTCTCTCTCCCTCTCTCTCTCTCTCTCTCCCTCTCTCCCTCTCTCTCTCTCTCTCTCTCTCTCTCTCTCTCTCCCCCTCTCTCTCTCTCTCTCTCCCCCTCTCTCTCCCCCTCCCCCTCTCTCTCCCTCTCCCTCTCCCTCTCCCTCTCTCTCTCGCTCTCTCGCTCTCTCGCTCTCTCGCACTCTCGCTCTCTCGCTCTCTATCTCTCTCTCATTGTCGCATCCCGAGAGACGTCCAAGAGACTCAAGAAAAACTCTACGAAATTCGATCGAAGAGAGAAAAAAAATCGTCGATTCGAGAATCTAATAAAACTCGGAGAAGCTAACCTAAACGGAGGAGGCCTGGACAGAAACGGCAAAGAAAAACATTCGCCGCGGGTGGCCCTGTTACGATGAATGTTTGCCCACGTCATTGTTGCGAGATCTCCTCTGTGCCGTGACACTCGATGTCGAAGTTCCATTTTTAAAAAGTGTTTAGGCCTCCCCTAATAGAGCTGCGATAGAGAGAAGGGAAATACATATAAGAGCGGAAAGGAGAATCCAGTAGAATTTAAAGAAGAAGAAGAAGCCATCGCGCAACAGACGAATGAAAAAGTGTCGCGAAGGTACGACTTCCTCGAGCATAACGACACGGAAGAAAAGAGAGGACACTTCGTGTCACGTCCTTATTCATGTCGAAAAATACCCAACGGGGCCTTACTACCGGACACATCAGGATCCCTGGGTCGAGACCCACTGCGAGCAACTTTGTCCAGGGTGATATTCACGCACAGTTATACGCCATACGTATTTATATAAATCCATATATCAGGCAGTCAGCGCGCACCGGGAGTTCTTATAATATCCACGATCCCTTCGCACCTTTCGCATGATTTTTCTAAGCGTATCCCCGACGTGTAGATTTCGACGAAAGTCGTGTGGAGATTTCGCGATGTTCCAATCCAGAAGAGAGAAACCAGGACAAACAAAAATCGTACCATTATGTAAGTATAACGTTCACTCCGCTGGTGTTCAGGACGCGTAGACAACTTGTTATTCTTCGCGTGAGAGATATATCCGAGCAGGTCTTACTCTACTCGCGAGTAAAATTGGGTGAAGTTGTCTTTTTCCATTCCTATCGTCCCTTTTTCAAAGATATAATTGTAGAGAATAATATGTTTATTGTTATTATTATTTTATATTCGATCTGGTCGAATCAAGGGAGAATATTGAATCGAGTATTTGATTTTTTTTAAATTCACCCTCGTGTTAAAGATTGGTGGAAATATGCTCGATTACTCTCGAGAATTTTCTAGGCAATGAAACGTACGATATTATCCGTGTTATTGTTTCGTTTAATCTAGGAACTTGAGATTGTCGGAAATGGAATGTAAATTGAGCGAGGATCGATGGGAAGACGGTCGAATGATCACAGGGGTGGAATGCAGGTAGACTGGGGAAACCACGGGAAATATACGCTAATGGATACATATTTAATTTCTATATATAAATATACGTGTATACTTCTTATGTATGTATATTTATTTATTCGGGTAGCGAAGCAGGCAAAACGCCTCCTTAATCCTTGCCGCAAGCGTCAAGACTAGCGGTGTAATCCGAACGAGGGGAAAAAAGGAACGAAAGATTAGGAGAGTGCCCGTGTAATCCGGGAGTAAGCGATCGTTTAGGATCGGGCTGAGTGAGTCGCCAGTGGGATTGCTGGTATTGGAGTCATATATATATATATATATATATATACCTACTACATACATATAGAAGTAGCACACAGGGAGAGATTTTCGTCGTGGTGGCAGTGACGTTGGTGGAAGGGCAGTTAGGGTGAAAGGGAAGAATGAAAGAGGGTAGAATGGAAAATAGAAACGAGGCAAGTGAGCGAGAGCGAAGAAGATGGAACGAGGATGAGTGAGAGAGGGAGGGAGACGGTAAGAGGAAAGAAGTTTGCCGTCTCGCAAACTGTGCTTGGGGTTTAACTGTCATATATCTGTAGGACAGTAGGGGGGTGTCAGCAAGAGCCCGAACGAATGTCCCAGCAGGGTTGTAGGGTTGTCTCTCCCTTCTTCTCTCCCATGTCGCTACTGTAAGCCAACGACGAGAGTGTGAGAATCTTCTTATGATACTACGTGTGGCTTATACTCACAAATCTCATGATGCAAACTATATATGTATATGGCAAAAACTCGATTACCAGTTACTAGGAGAAAAAATAAATCGGCAATTTGCGGTAACGAAATTTGTGCTTTAATCTGCAAACGCGTATTGTTAGATCGAGAGTATGATTGAAAAATCAACGATGGTTCTATTAAAAAAATCATGATTCAATAATTATGGAAATTCTTGAATTAATTAAAGTATATTTGGAAACGGATTTTCTAAATTTCGTTTCGTTAATTTCTTTTCTTTGTGAGAGAATCTTCTTATAATCGTACGTGTGGCTTATACTCACAAATCTCATGATGCAAAGTATATATAAATATTTATCAAAATTTCGATTACCAGTCACCAGGAGAAAAAATAAATCGGCAGTTTGCGGTAAAGAAATTGGTGTTTTAATCCGCAAACGCGTATTGTTAGATCGAGTGTACGATTAAAAAATCAACGTTGGTTCAATAAAAAAAATCACGATTCAATAATTATGGAAATTCTTGAATTAATTAAACAATATTTCGAAAGGAATTTTCTAAATTTCGTTTCATTAATTTCTGTTTACTGTGAGAGAAGCTTCTTATAATAGTACGCGTGGCTTATACTCACAAATCTCACGATGCAAACTATATAATTATACAGCGAAATTTCGTTTATCAGTTGCCAGGAGAAAAAATAAATCGGCTATTTGCAGTAACGAAATTTGTGCTTTAATCTGCAAACGCGTATCGTTGGATCGACAGTATGATTCAAAAAACAACGATGGTTCGATACAAAAATCATGATTCAATAATTATGGGAATTCTGGAATTAATTAAACAATATTTTCAAATGAATTTTTAAAATTTCATTTCGTCAATTTCTCTTTGTTTATATTGAACATTCGATCATTCGAATAGTCGATCTTCCTTTCATCATCGATTGCCTATACGTAGAAGCAATTTAATCAACGCTCTTGATGGGCACATCTCGTATCATTTTTTTTTCATCATCATCGTCATATCCCTTACACCCGGGGTGATAGGGAACCCTAGGAAAAAAAGTCCCTCAGGGCGGCTCGCGGGCCACCACAAAATCGACCATAACATTCATATGCAACCCCTGCGAATGGAACATCGTCAGAAGAGAAAGGAGGCAGCGAGCAAAAAAAAACGGATAGGCCTCTGCGGTAACCAACCGTTCGACGGAGGGAAGCGCGCACCCCTCTGCGTGCGTGTGTCGCGGCGTAATTGAAGAAGGGGACGAGATCGGAAACCCACCCCTCTGTACATATACATAGATCTATGTATATGGTATATAGGCGTATATACGATTTCGTTCGGTTTTAGGGGTCTGCGTTGTGTGACGCCATCTTAGATTTAATCGAGAGGAAAATGGAGGCTGCTTCCTCCCTTTCCCATAGCTGTGCGTGTAATTTTGCAAATATACGACCCACGCGTACGTCGCGCAACGCACAATTTCCGTTCGAAGAAATTAAAACGATTTTTACAAAATGCCGAGGGAAATTAACGCGTTCTCTATTGGGTTTTGTTTCCGGTCTCGACAGCCGCGACGATTAATCACATTTTATCCGAATAAAGAAAATTAAGAACTTTCTAACTTTGTTGAAAATTATCCATGATGAATTATAAGACGATCGATATATTTTGTTTTTTTGTTCGTTAATAATAAAAGATTCAAATTTTTGAAAATATTCAGAAAAACTCGAGCAAATCACCAATGAAAATATTCATTTTGGAATTACGAATATCCCAAGTTTATTTAGAG
>JAPYZT010006639.1:0-11502 GCA_030522965.1 Tryphoninae sp. A BG-2022a | reverse complement strand
TGACTGACTGCCTGACTTGTCGTCGCTCGTGTCTCTTTCTCCTCGACTCACGTGAATGCGGTACAATCAGAATGCAGACTTACTTACATGCTTCGCAATTCCCTCGTCCATTTCCTTCGATCTATTCTACACTTTTTTATTCATTCTTTTCCTTCAAATTATTTCAAATATTCGAAAAATAATATATTTTCTAAATTCCATCCCACCAACAAATTTCAATTAATTAATAACGTCCACACATTTTAATCACAATAAATAAATAATTTTAAAAAAATACTTGGTCACAATTAATTTATTTATTCCACAAATAAACAAAATAAATCAACGAAATCCTAATTTTTATCGATACAATAATCAATTCAATTCAATTACGTTGCCGATTTATTAACGTAATAAAGGCGAGGAGAAAATTTGATTAACAAAATTGTCAATTAATTAATAACGTCCGCACATTTCAATCACAAAACAAAATTAATTAAAAAAATAAATACTTCGTCACAATTAATGTATTTGTTCCACAAATAAACAAAGTAAATAAATTATTAAACGAAATCGTAATTTTTATCGATACAATAATCAGTGCAATTTAATTACGTACCGTTCTATTAACGTAATAAGAGCGAGGAGAAAATTTGATTAATAAAATTCTCGATAACCGAACGAGTTAATTTTTTTCCCTAATTTATTATGTTCGTACGTATATATTCACGTATGTATATGTTACTCTCTCTCTCTTGCTCGTAGCGGCCGATCCCCTCGCGCGCGCGCTCGCTTATCGCTCGAGAGGGACTGAAAAGAGGGGCAATGTCGCGTGGCTGGTTCGGCCTGACTGCCGCGGGAGCGCTGGATTGGAGAAGGAGGGAGGGAGGGAGGGAGGGAGGGGGAGGGATAGTACCCGAGGCCGTTATCCTCTAGGAAACAAATAAATTCGTGTTGACTCTTATCACGGACTGGTTTCAAGAGTGAGCTGAAACATCGCCATGGTTAAGACAGAAATACTAAATTATAAAATAAAATTGTCCAGTACATATATTCATACATACATAAATATACAGGGTGAATTTCAAAATGTGTAACAGGCTTTATTTTAAGATAGATGGAATCATTACAAACAAAAGTTGCAAATATACATTAGAGATATTTTTAATAGTTTACGAGATATACATATTTACAGTTGGTCCAATGAGAGCGCGCGGAGAAGCGTTGGAGCCGCCCACCCCCACCGTACCCGTAGAAATAGCACAATGTAGGGCGTTACATTTGGGGTTGCAAAAATTCAGAGTAGTCAATTTTATTTATTGTATTATTACGCAGACATTTTTATTTCTCGCGCATTGGCTGCTAGAGCGGCGAGCGGGCGGTTCCAACGCTTCTCGGCACGCTCGGCAAAATTCAGAGCAGCCAATGCCCGAGAAATAAAAACGTCTGCGTAATAATACAATAAATAAAACCGACTGCTCTGAATGTTGCAACCCCAAATGTAATGCCCTACACTGTGCTATCTCTACGGCTAGAACAGGAGTGGGCGGGTCCAACGCTTCTCGGCGCGCTCTGATTGAACTATCTTTAAACATTTATATCTCATAAACTACTAAAAATATCCCCAATGCATATTTGCAATTTTTGCTTGTAATAATCCCATCTACCTTAGAGTAAAGTTTCTTTCACTTTACAAAATTCACCCTGTCCTTTTAAAAATTCACTCTCGTATCATGATCATTCTCTCACTTCGTACGACACTATATACGTATATATAAAAAAATCTATACGTAGAATGAAATAACATACAAGTTTATATTTTTTTATCGTATTTGTTTTTTTTTAAATTTATTTTTAAGAAACCACTGTCCCGCTCGTTCACACTTCTGTCGTTCTCTCACGCTGGAATGACGCTATGTACGTAGGTATAAAATAAATGTAGAATATAAAAATAAAATATTATACGTACGTATTTTATTATAAATATATTTGTATATATATATATATAAATTTATTTATAATATATATATGAGAGGAGCAATGGAATAATAAGAGACACGGTGCATAAAGGAAAGGAAGAAACTGAACGAGAGGACAGAGAGAGGGAGGGAGGGAGAGAGAGAGAGACGGGACAAACAACGCGAACGTGTTAATCGAAAGCCATACGGATTTACGACTGAACGAACGTGTACGCGAGCAGGATCGAGAGAGCTCGGCGAGTCTGTGTCGAGTGTCGAGGTCCATGAAACTTTTCTCTCTTTCCGTTCGCTCTCGCTCTCTTATTCGCGCCTTTCGTCGTCGTACCTTTTGATATTTTTATTTTTATTATTTTTATTATTTTTTATTTATAATTTTTTCCATACCTGCCAGATGTCTCTCTTTCTCACATCCCCGTGCATTCGTTCTCGTATCGAGACGAATAAAGCGAGAAGGTCGGTAGCGATCTCGACGTCTCTATACAGAAACGAATCGAAGAAAAACGATTCAAACAATTTTATTTTTCCATGAAATAACAACATTTTTCTCTTTTTTCTGTCTCGTTTTACATATTATCAAGTCGACAATCGAATTTTGTACGATCGAAATATACAAATTATTATTATTCTTATCATCGAACATAAAATATCTCGATTTTAATCAATTATAAATCGTTAGAAATTTCCTGAAATTTTTTCAGATTTTTTAAACGAGTCTAAGTATGATGAAAAAGGGTGGGAGAGGATAGGTCCATGTGTATCTAGGGAACTGGGTGAATTATAGTGCGTATAGGAGGGAAAATTCGTATTTATTATTACGATACAACGCGTTACAACGCTCACAATCATTAATGAAATGAGCATTTTCAATATTTTATCGTTCCTTTCGCTTCATTAGTCCAGTTCTACTTAACTCGTACGACCTATTTACCGTGTATATTTATATGGAAGGACCCGGGGGTGAGATAACGGGAGCAGTTCCCTCGAGCTTCCGGAATTCCGTTAGACAATCTCCGGCAACTCTCGTGTCTATCGCACGATAGCGGGAGGAGAGTTTGTGTCAACACTAATATATATATATATATATATATATATATATATATATATATATATATAAGAGAACATAGCCGTAACGTCGACGATTTCCATAATCGATCGGTGGCCAACAGCGAAATGCTTTCTACGTCCCATCGTGAATCTTGTAGCTCGACCAAGAAACGTTGCAGTTCTCCCTAACTATACACATACATATACATATATATATATATATATATATTCAAATAGATACACGACTATCGAGAATTACTTAACTCGAAGCTTTGGCAGAAGGTTATTTTTAACACTACAACGATAACGCTCTAATAACGTTAACGAATACATAATAAACGACTTGTCAATTAAAACTTACGAATCTGACGGGAACATTATTTTTTAAAAAAATATTATTATAACACAGATATAGATATATATATATATATATATATATATATATATATATATATATATATATAGTGAGAGAGAGAGATACGAAGGATTACGCCTCCGCATAGAGTTCGACACCTTCGTTCTCGAATCATCGACGAAACGACGATAATATATACGACGCGTGATCGATAAGTGAGCTTACGTAATAATTTCCGTATTACTAAAGTCTCGTAAATATTATTTGTTGTTTTTTTTTATCTTTTCAATATTTGTTCAATATAGTCGATCAATAAAATTATGTACGTATGACGATTTCCCAATGGCCTCTGTTCGATGGGTGAGACGAAGGTTCGTTGTACACGTGCGATGATTGTTTCGATACGGAGAATGCCACTATGGCACATCACGCCGCGACCTCCGTTGTAAGAACGACGAAATTAAGGAATTCTCAAAGAAAAAAACCATGAATCTCGTCGTTCGGACAACGGAGATTTTCTTATGTGTTAAAAGAAATGGGTGATCCGTGTCATGGTGACAATCCCATGCATCGATGATTCTTTTTTGTGTATGTGTGTGTGCGTGTTTATCCTTGATCCAACATCAATTCCCATCACCAACACCATCACCCAGGTTCATCGAGTTTTCGATTAGAATCGAGGCGGAACTTTCGTAACGATGAAACATCGAACGTTCTCGTGGCCGATGAATGACGAGTGAAAACAAAAATAAAGTAAACGGGGATGATTGAGCGGCGATTAAACGAATTTGATAAAATGAAAATTCGATCGATCGAGGAATTTTTAATTAAAAAAAAAATTTTTTTTTTGTATTGTTAATTGTTATTATTTTTTTTTGTTAAGAAGCGATGAAGTAAGAAGCAGAGAGACGAGGATTAATGACCGAGAAATGGATGAATCGGTCGAGAAGCGAGATGAAAACACGAGGGTAAGGCAAGCGAGAGAAGAGAAAGAACAAAAGCGGACTTCCGGTTAGACGATATATATATATATATATATAGAGGAGACGGGAAGGGAAAAGGCGGTCGTTGCGAGTAGAACGATGACAATGAAGAAAGAAACTTGACCGTAGTCGACGAGAGAGAATCCCCCTCCGCCACATTGTTGAAACTTCGAGGATTAAGTTTTGTTGCAAGGAGGGAACAAAAAGAATCTTGCGAAATTGAACGAGCTACGACTACTCGTGGTAAAACTTCGTATATTTCGTCCGTGTCCGTACCTTCCACGTGCAAAGTTTTTTTTACAAAATTTTTTAGTTGAAGAAAAAAAAATGAAAAACATTGCACGATCTTCCTCAAAGTATTTGAAAATGGTAAATAAAAAAAGAAGAACAAGTTAGGAAAAAAAATCACATTGAATAAAATTAAAAATTGTCAAATAACAATTAATTTATAAATATCGTAATATATATTGAAATTTTATTAAATAATCTGTTAAAACGATATTGTACAGTAAAAAAAACAAAAACACGTGCAATCTTCTCCACTATTATTTACAATTATTATCGTTCTCAATATTTATTATTTATTCACCATTAATTTTTATTACGTCTAATCATTGTTATTAATAAAAGATTATCGCATATAAATATTATTAGAATCAGCATTTAATAATAAAAGCCAACCCTCGAGGCGTGAGTGAGTAAATGAATATAACATCGTGAAATTTGTAAACTCGACGAGGCCTTCCCTCCCACCCCCCTCCCCCTCTCACATTACAACCCTTTTCGAAATGATCGAGTATACACGATTCATTAAATATTCCATTCCGACGGTACAAATTGCGCACGCCGAGTTGAGGAGGAGAAGGGAGGAGGAGGAGGGGGGGGGCAAAGGGAGCAAACGAAACGACCGACGAGTGGGCGTGTGTGTGCGCGCATGCGCACAAGTCTATCGGTATCTGCGCGCGCACGTGTGTACGTGTTTATGCGAGTGAGTGTCGGTACGTTGCGAGAGTTAATGAATAAAGTCGCGAGAATTATTCAATGTAACGCCGAGAGAGGGCGAGGGGCGAGTGAAGGGTGGAGGGGGGTAAAGGGGAGGGGGGAGTCGAGAGTGCGGCAATACACGAAGAGCTCCGCATTGCACGTGTGCGACCAAGTAAAACGTTCGATTATACACACATACAAGCGTGCGCGCTCATGTATTCGCTCGTATATAAATACGCTCGATGTACAAATGTGACTTGGAGACTCGAGGCGCCGATGTACCGGGCGTGAAATTCCTCGCGAGCCGGCGTATCGTGAAATCAAATAAAATCGATCTACGTACGAGATTCGCGCGACGCTTGCCTCTCGCAAATGAGAAACGAAAACATTAAGTCGAAAAGAAAAATGGTATGAAATTAAATTCAAGAATAATAAAAGGAAATCAAAATATTTGATTTTATTTAGAAAATTGGGAAATTCGAATGGAGAAAGAGTTTTACTTTCCAGCCAAGGTCACCGGAAGTGATTAACGATCGCCTTACGATCACACGACAACGATAACAAAAATTCGTAATTTCAATTATTCGAGCGTCAAAATTAAAATGTAAAATTGGAAAACGCGTTTTTAAGAAATTTTTTTGAAAGACGTTTTTATAAAAAAAAAGTACGAACACGTAGAACGAACGTTTCGATCTTAATGACAATAATTATCGAAGAATGGGTAAGATCGGATTGAAACGATCGACGATAGAAACGAAAAAATGTTTCGAGTTTATAAAAAAAAAAAACAAAGTCAAAAAATAAAACAAAAAACGTCAAGAGGGCGTAAACCTTGTGATTTCGTACGCAAATAATGAATTACTATTCATGAAGCTTGGTACAAGAACGGTGGAGAGCAAGAGCGTGTGTACTTCCTGCGCTTCGAACTATCCGTACCGAGGGCAGCGTAAGGTAATTTATAACGTCATACGATGGCTTGTAATTAATGAAGAAAGAACCAAAAAAAAAAAAAGAAGAAAAATTGACAAAAAAAAAAGAAACAAACAAGACAAAACGAAAACAAAAAAAACGAACGACGTGGTGAAAGTATGTTGCAAAGCGTGTAATTACCACGAGGAGGAGGTCTTTTATAGAACGTAGAGAGGAAAAGAAAAAACAGAAATACCAAAAAGAAAAAGAAAAAGAAAGAACGTTCGTACGACGATACACCTCCGGCGAACGAATCCTGCGATGCCAACGAGCGAAGATCGTAAACGTTGCAGAGTTTTTTCTCCCCCTCGACTTATTAAATGTTTAAGATCGAGGCAAAGCCAAGAAATAAAAACAATAAAAACGAGCGCAAGGCAAAGTGGCGAGAGCGAGAGAGAGAGAGATAAAGCGTAGTATCGATCGAAAGTAAGAGATCGATCATCGAGCGAGTAAAAAAAAATAGCCGGAACCGATAGAATAAAATCGTGGAACGGACGCGACGTCGATTTCCGCTGCGGAGATCGAAAGATCGACTAAATCGTTAATTCGATAATTACAAATATTCCCGATCAATTATCGCGTTAAACGTTAAATCGTTAATTCGTTATCGATAATCGACACGAAGATCGAACGATCTGAAAGAAGATTCCGTTAGAGAATCGATAAAATCCGATTGAAAACAAATTCAACTCGATCGCGTACGCGAGAGAAACTAATCGACGCTCGTAAAACCGAGTCGAGCCAACGATTGGTACTTCCGGTTTTTTAGTCATCGATGGATACATTGTTGAATAAAATTTATCATTTTGCCAAGAATAATTATTAATATTAGAGACGAGAGGATAAAATAAAAATGGACGGTTAAGAGCGAGGGAAAGAAGGGTGAGGGGGAGGGGGAGGGGGGAGATAGGCGAGGGCGGTATAATCGTGGAATTTGAAAGTTACTTCGAAAGACTCTCGGTCTACCGTTCTCTTAGTTTCTCCCTTTTTCTCCCCACGCCCGTTTCGAGAGCCACGAGAGCAGCCATATAAGATGTAACGAGACGTAACGTGCAATCTCCGGTAATAAGTGTAACTGAGGGGGCCTCTGGTGTTATTTCAACGATCGGGGAGTGCAGAATTGCGTGCTGCTGTCTCCCCCCCCCCACCCAACCCCCCTCAACCACCCGGACTACCGGTCTGGCTCGGTATTATCCCAACACTGGCACGAGTCACGAGTTTTCGCGCTGCCACGACTTCGCGAAATCGACGATCTCTCGCTATGTGAACTTCGTTTAATAATAATTTAAGGGGAACGGGGGAAGAAAAAAAGGAAAAGAAACGAGTAAAATAAATATGGCGTTTCCGAGCTGTACGTACGAGAGGTTTATCGCTCGGCCGGTTCGACGTCGCTTCTCGAGACAATGTAAGAAAGAAAATGACCGGAGCGTGGGAAATCCTCGTATACAATCGTCGTTTAACGCCCCCCCCCCCCCGGAGATAAAAAGAAATATTGTACACCCTATTGCACCGCATTTAAATTGTCGAACTATTTTTTGTTTGTTTTGTTTTTTGCCAAAGCGCACGAGGTAGCGCGTGATTAACGCTCGTTCAGGAAACTTTATATTTCCTTTTTAACAATAAATTTGCCAAATAACAAAAATTGTAAAAAAAATTTTGATTAGAATTTTTTTTTAAATTGCTAATTTTTGCTTTTTATTGTAGTGACGGGTGAATGGCGAGAGCGACGTACAATTTTTCAAATAATAAATACCAAATAAAACCGCCATAAAAAAAATATTTTTCCTCAAACAAGAAAATAAAAAAAATTGTCTATTTGCTTTTATTTCCTCGGAATAAAAAACAACGTGAGAAAAGCGCTCCTTCCAGCCCGGTAAAATATCTTCCACCAAATCAATTCGTCATCCAGAAAAAAAAGCAAACCAAAAAACAAAAACGAAAATTTCACAAAATAATCAAATCCGAACAATTTTTTGTGCCCCCAATTTTTATTTTTTGATTATTTCCCTGATTTCGAGTACACAGAGGTCGGGTCGTGCGTCTAACGGTGCCGAAAGTGTGACGCGTGTAGGAAAATAAAAAAAAGAAACGTAAAGAAAAAAGAAACATTCGTAACGTATATAGTAATAAAAATGTTGCACGTAAACGAAGTCGATGCCCCGGCGTCCGAGTCGTCTCGAGAGATTCTCGGGTGAAAACGTAATTACGATTAAATCAATCCGAAGCGTGAGAAAAATGTAACTCCTCGAGACAATGGAGCCATGGGCAAGTACGTCGTCGAGTAATTTCTCGCGGTGGCTCGGTACCACGCACGTATATAGAACTGAAAGAAATTCCACGAGGGAGGGGGAGGGGGAGGGGGCTAAGGAGAGATACACGCATTGCATCGAGTTTGCTGCCCCGACGAGTCGCTAAAGCCGTCTCGACGCGAGAGTTTACCACCACCATCATCATGAGCACACGTTTGCCACCACCGTTGCAAAATTGCAGCTATAATGTGGCTAACACACACGCGCGAGCGCTCCATGTGAGGTAAAACGTAAGTGGGAAAGGGAAGGGAGGTGAGTTCTAACTCAGGCAAGAAGAATTTCCCACGTATCACTGGGTCACCGTATCTTAGCAGCGCTGCTTCGCTCCTCGAGAGGGCGCTCTTTCTCTCTCTTTCGTTTCTCTCTCTCTCTCTCTCTCTCTCTCTCTCTCTGTACGTATGAGATGTCCATGTATTTCTCCGGTAGCCTCGACAAGCGGTAAATGCTTTTTCATCCACCGTCTCTACCGTCCACATATCTTTATAAATTCCATCGACCAAATTTGGTAATATGAATAATTAAAGAAACACAAACAAAAACAAAAAACGAACGATTATTTTTAATTAAGAAAATAAAATTCTCGAATAAAAGCAACAATTTTTATCTCTTCGACTCAATGCCAATAAAACGCAATAAAAACATGATTAATTTCCCGAAACGATCCAACGTTCGAATTAATCCAAAAAAAGAGAAGAGATACGATCAAAAACGATAAAGAAAAATAAGGAAACAACGAGAAAAATGAAGTTATAAATTTCTTTGTAAAAAGAAGAAGAAAAAAAAGTTCGAGAGATAATAAAATTCTTGTAATAATGAGAAAATTATACGGAGGACGGTCGATCCTGGACTGGAAAAATATCGACGACGAAGGGGCGCATGCGCGTCGCGCGCGCTTCGACGAGTTCAATTGTGCTAGTTGGAAGAAAAAAGCTGCTCGACAGGTGCGTGTAAACCGGCGACAGTTATTCAATAATACACGTACGTGAGGATCGAGAGAATGAGAAAGAGAGGAAAAGATTGTGAGAGAGAGAAAGAGAAGCGAAATATATATATATATATATACACAAGCATATGTATAAATGCACTTTGAAGGGTTGGCGCTGCAGGGGACAAAGGGAAGAGGGGGGAAATGCATTCGCGTGGCAAACCAAACGAGCGAGGAGTGTGCTGCTTCTCGCGTGATACGAAGCTCCAGAAATGCTCGGCATTATTGCTCGAAAAATAAAGTATAAAAAGTATATATATATATATATATATTTAACCGGGAGGCAGACCGTCTGTTGGCCGCAGACTTTCATAACAATATTTCCTCGCCCGATGATCCAGCTGTCGTACGATAATAAACGTTATCGTACATCGCCGTAAGTTTCAACGAAAAACTATTTCAATTTTCACAAAATAATATCGTTCAACATTTTGTTTCCGAGATAATTCTTTCTATTTCATTTTAGTGAAAAAAAAAAAAGGAAGTATCCAAAAATCTTTCTCCAAGGATCGTTTCCGAGTCACGAGAATAAGACTCGTGATGATATTTCTTTTTTTGTTTTTTTTTTTTGTTATTCTAGTATGATAGTTTTTATATCTTCAAGACCTTGAGTCGTATTAATTAAAGAATAAAGAAAACGAGAAGGCTGAGCGTTCGTGAGTGTGTGTGTCTGCGTTTTTTTTCTTCGTTCAAACGTTTATTGCCACGGATCCGTACGGCTCCCAATTTGAGTCTTCGCTACCGCCAAATTACCCGGGTGTATCGATAACTATTATACAACGACACGTGTGCGGCGGGCTCCAAAGACGTTTCCGTTTCGTGTTTCGTTATTTCTTGTTTTTTTTCTCCTCTCTTTTTTTTGCACCTGTTGAACAACCGTGCCATCTTTTGGACCGCGGGAAGATCGACGCGGAATGAAACTTTTGGGATGCTTTGTGGAGAGACAAAAGGAACGAGAGACGAGAGACGAGAGACGAGAGAGAGAGAGAGAGAAGGCGTCTTGCCCGCGCGCGTTCGGATCGTTTCCCTTTCGACCTTACGTCAAACGCGGCTCGAGCTAAGATGAATAAAGAACGTATTATTAAAAAAGAAAAAAAAATAAACGTAGATACAAAAAAAGTAAAAGAAAAAAATCTCAGGAGAGTCCGACAAGATTTCGTTGGGCAGCTTGCCACTCGACCCAGCGAGAACCATCGATCTTTTTTCCCTTTCTCTTGTCGGTCCTGGTAGAGGGGGGAGGGCATTGAAAAATGAGACCTCGAACGAGAGAGGCGACCAGACGAGAGAGAGAGAGAGGGAGAGAATGGAGAGAGACGAGAACGAGAGTGAAAAATTTCGTGAAGAGACGATACGATGATTTAACGTTTCTTTTTTTTTTGCTTTCGGCTAATTTTTTTTTTTTTTTAGATTTCTTTAATGCAATCTACGAATCGAACTTTATTACCGCGAATCAAGAGTCTCGCGCGGTATCGTCATTATTTTTTTACGAGCCATACGAGAACATAAATCCTCGAGTAAATTTTCTTTTTTTTTTTTTTTTTTTTTTTTATTTAGACATTTGCTTCGACGAATAAACTGAAAAAAAATCTAAATTGGCGTCGATGTATGCAATTTCGCACGACGATGAGAAAAACAAAATGAAAACGAAGATCGAGAAACACAGAAATTCGAAGACGGATACGAAATTTTATCATCGGGTGATAAAATTTCGCGGACGAATTATACGATCGGACACTTTTTTCGTTCGAATCGCGTGATGCAAAAAGTATAATCGACGACAAAATTCTCTCGTCAAATCATTCCGATTGGGGTTTTATTTTTGCGAATGAAATCCACGCGGTTCGTTCCAATCGACGGCAAATCCGATTTGTTATTATTTAAAAAAACATTTTTTTTTATTTGATTTCTTTTTTTT
>JAPYZT010006633.1:0-13643 GCA_030522965.1 Tryphoninae sp. A BG-2022a | reverse complement strand
ATATATGTATAATATATAGGTGGAATCAACGTTGAGAAAACCCTCGAGGGTCTCTAGTGGCTGCCTTGGCGAAGTTATATGACATAGACGAAGTACATTATATGTATATATATATATATATATATATTCATTACGTGTGTACGAAAGACGGGCGTAGAGGCCGAAAAAGGGGGTGAACAAAGGAGAAGCAGCGATGTGCGTAAACAAAGTAGCCCTCGGGGTGATCGCAATAGCTGGAAGAGAGCGAAGAAACATTGACGAGTGAGAGGGTGGAGGCGTGAAAAAAAAAAGACGTGTGAAAAAAGGGAGATTCTAGTCCCGATCTAATCTCACAGTGACTTTACGTCTGTTACTATATCTAATTCGATTGCGTCTTTTCCCCGGTGACTCGTAGAATATTCTCATATTTATGACGAAGTGGGACTGCGGAGGACACACGAAACGTGCTAGGGAAAAAATTGTGACGTACGTACTCGTAATCACGCCGTCCTGGTGTATCTTATACCGTAACACGTGATACGACTCCTTAACAAGACACTCCATCCCCTCCGGGCAAGCTTGCGATTCGACGCAGGCATGAAAAAGTTTCTTCGTGCGAGGTAAAAATATTTCACCCGCGCGACATCTTATTAGATAAAAAGCGAATTTTATTTTATAACTTTATGAAAAGCTTCCTATTTTTATAATTCGATCAATTCGTAGAAGTATCGACAATTTTTAAAGAAATATTATAAAATATTACACGTGTGCTACTTTTGATTATATATTTGATTAAATTCAATGGAAACGTACATATTTATTACGTATTATTATATTATTTCGTAATAAAATAATCCTTATGGCGGTAGAGGTCGTCAAGAAAATATTCACAACCGCGTGAATAATATTTTTAATTCACAATTCACCCTTCTTGCCCTCGCTTTATATTCCTAACATCATAGTTACCGTTCTCTTGATCTTTGTTAAGTAAATGAAAGCTCGAACTCGGGAAAAGCTCGAAAGCTCAAATAGCAAAATCGCAAACCGCGATGTTCACCAGTTTTCTCATTCTCTTTCGTGTTCTTGTTCATATATATATATATATATATCTTCGCGAGGGGGTAAGAGGGAGATAGACCGAGAGAAAGGTAGAGAGAAAGAGAGAGACAAAGAGAGAGAAAGAGAGAAAGAGGGAGATCGCACGCTTTTATCGTGAATTACCTAGTTCCATAGAGCCCGGGCAATGGAGGAAAGCATTTGCAGAAAACACGGGGTAGTAGAAAAGAGCCCCCTTCTCCGCCCCAATATGAACACCTCTGTCTCCGCACGGGAAAATTTCTCACGTGCAATTTCCGGTGAGTGAAACGAACGGCGAGAAAGTCAGCGATAGGAGATAAAGCTCAGGTACATACTTAGACGGAGTGACCCTCGTTAATAATATTTAATTACGCGAAAGCTGCGCTACATTCCACACCAGCTACGAGGAACGAACAAAAAAATAAGTGGCGTAATAAAAGCCAATGATAAAAAAAGAGAAAAAGAAAACGGTTGAAATGTGGATTCGCGACGCGTAATGTGCTCGCCGTTCTGTAGATACGAGCCACATGGATTGGATTGTGAGGGGCTTGGATTCATGCCGCAACTTTAAGTCACGAACTACCGGTAGACGAAGAACGGTGGAGATAAAGCCGTGCCCCGCATAGCTTATGATATTGTCTCCCGTCTTTCTCCGCCTCCCATATTCTGCATTTATCAGTGCTCTCCAGACTCTTCCATCGACCATTGCCTCTTCCCACATTCCTACCGTGCAGCTTTTATACCGAACAATGTCGTTATTCCTTTTTCTCCGCTCAATTCTATTAGTATCACTGATGAAACGAGCAATAACTTACGGATCGGCCAGCCAATAATTGCGCGTTTAACAAATGAGGTGCATGCTCATTTGTTGAAAGAACAATGCAATTACTTTTTATCCAACCTGTGGCAACAATAAAAATAGTTAGCGTAATTAAATAACTGATAATTTTATAACGCGATGATGATAAAGATATAATGAAAAAAAAATGTTTCTTATGACATAAATACAGGCGCCATTGCGTTGCTATTCGAATAATAGTTTTATATCGATCTTACTTTATCAGAAAATCCTTTTTTTTTACGTTATATATGTTACGTTGTCCACTTTACTTAACGGAATGACAGGATGAAGGACAGAAGCGTCGACTTCCAATGGCGCCAGAGGGGTGGCATGTGTATAAGTGGACGAGAGACCAAGCGCCTCTTGCTTCTCTCGGCTAAGGTTCGGCAGAGTTGATTTAATCAACCAGCTCAGCCGGCTCCCGTTGCTCGAGCCATCAAAAGCGAATTGGTTATCCGCCACCACCCACTTCGTAGACGTACCTTCGTCGACGACATCAACCCCGACCCGTCCCAAACCCCCGCTCGCCACCCATTCTCGACGAGTTGAATCATTATTCTAAGCTCGACCGGCACGACTTCGTTCGTTCGTCCCGACCGCACCTAAAGCTTTTCCCCCGATGTGGTGAAAACGCGCATAGTTAACGGAACACGGCGTCAACAACTTTCCGCTAAATCCCCTCGGAATAATGTCGGCTCATATCCAGAGATAAACGAAAAAGGTTCTGGTCATGTCAGCTACAAAGAAAAATACAATATATTTCCCCAAAAAAAATACATTTATAAAATATTTATTAATTTTTCGAAAGAATAAATGTAACTAAACCCTAGAGCACATGTGAAATTTCATACAATACATGGCGAAATATTTATTTGAAAAAATTCTCTCGAGTTTGTGCTTGATCGAACGATTCTCATGCCCAACGGTATGGAGAGGTTGAGAGGGGCGTTGAAACTACTCGAACGTAAAGTCCGTCTGGGGTGGTTCGAGCCAGGAAAAAAATGGTGTAAAACTCTCGCAGTGGCTCTTGCATAGGGCAAAAATACCAACGGGGCGAAAAATATCGAGCCTCCGCGTAAAGCAGGCCGAGTGTATGTCGAGCACGTACGGGTTTCATGTCCGCAATATGACAAGAGACCCCTTTCCCCTCTTTCTCTTCTTCCACCTCGCCGCTTGCTCAGTACCCTAGGCGGATAGTTATATCCACCAAAAGCTTTCGCACAACGACGAGGTAAGTGATATCCTTTCGCCGAGCACATAGGGGAACGCCAAGAACTATGATAACGGAGAGTTATGTACTATACATGACGTTTCATAAGGGGAGAAACACCATACGCATGGACCTGAGGGACAGACGTATCTTTGCGTACGTGCGGATATTGGATTATCGTTCTTTAACACCTTTGAGTCCAAAAAAAGCATAAAAATATTCAACCCAAGAATTATCGTATATTTTTGTTTATAATTATCGAACGGAATAATCAATTAATTTTGGAGTTTAATCGATAATTCGTTCGAGGGATTGAAATTATTGTTTTACAGTGTTTCTTTTAAACGCGTAAAATAGAAGCCATTTTGAAAATCGGAAAAAGTTAACTCATGACACTTAAAAGAGCGAGAATTGTCGGACTTAAAATTGTTAAAGTGTTTCGTGCCACTTATCGAGTATAATAAATCCTCAATGTCGCGAATACTGTCTAGGTCGTATTTTGAGCTTGGAAACGAGGTCGAGGGAATTCTAGTCAGAGACAAAAGTATTTCACAGCCAGGTCCGGCGGATAGACCGTGGAAAACCCGGAAAAGTACGAGGGGTTGATAGATGAAGGACTTTTGGAAAAAGGTTGGGGAGTCGCGGAGCGTGTAAATGGTGCTCCTTGCTTAGTGGAATCGTAAGAGCCAGGAAAAAGCGTGGTTTTCTCGCAGGAACGAACAGGCCGTTACGAGCATACAATGTATAGCGTTTCGTGCATGCGAGAGAGAAAGCGACAAAAGAGGTGAAAGAGAGAACGGGGCGAGAACAGAGGCGCCCCGGTAGTGTGGTGCGCGAGAGCACGATGGGGAACGAGAAAACGCGACGCTAAGTTCGTTGCGAGAATAAGATTACTGTCCCGTGAAAAGCAGTGCTTTGCATGAAATCACGTAGAGGGACCGAAAAGCAAGTGAAAGAGAGAGCAAGAATGAGGGGTGGTAGAGAAGGGAGAGAAAAGCAGTACTGAACGTTGGGCTATACGCGTTTTCTGTGTCTCTCGGTGTAGGGTGTACGCGACTTCTCTTGTCTTCTATTTCGTCCCAGAAAGAGAGAGAGGGAACCATGTGCTAGCACCCCGGGAGAAAACCCAGGAAGAGAAACATCCCATGCTCCCTGGTAAAGTAACATCGCAGTGCTTGTTCTCGTATCTGCCGGAATTGTAATGCGCCAACCTTTGCCTTTTCCCCTTTGGTAAGTGAATTTTCGTGCGTCCCGCGCTCTCTCGTTCCTCGCCCTCCATTATGGTCTCGTGCATGCCCAGAACCATCGTACCCCCTCTAGCGTGTACCATCAGGCAACCTTTTTCCCGGGGGTCGATGTACCTAATGCCTCTACACGTGGGTCAAAACTCTCGTTATTGCACAGCGTTTGTCAGAAAAATGAACAATTTCATCTTTTCTGTTGAGATTGTAGATAATCTCACAATCCTTTAAAAAGAAGCTTTTGTAAATCGAAACAAAATTTGGTAAATCTGGATTAAGGCTCAGGCCTTATTACAATTTTCTTGCCACGGTAAAAACCGCCTGCGGTTAAACGTAGTGCCGCCTTAGCCTAAATCTTTATTTGGCTCGAGGTCTCTCGCAATCGTCGAATTGAAATAGCACATTGATTTCCCAAGTGACGGAGTAAACTTCAAATACGACAATCTCTCGAAAACTTCGACGATGACGAAAACGAAATGAGATGAGAAAGTCAACAGCGAATCAAAAATATTGCATTCCGGGGAAGAAATGCGTTTGACGCGAAGAGCAAATTCGCGGATGTAACGACGAACTTTTGACGAAAAATGTGTCGAGGCTTGTGTATGCGATTTCTCGTACATAAGGCGTATGAGCGTTTTCACGCCACCAAGAGACAGGAACTGTCTGTGCCTGATACGCGAAGGGGCTGGCACACGTCGAGTCACAAAGCGTCTGCGGTCGACTTAGCATTTTACATTTTTCAATTTGCCACGGAATTGTCAAACTCCGTCGAATGGGGTACAGAGCGGAGAGAAATATATATGTATATATACATATATAGAGTTGTTTCTTAGCCGAAGAAGCATCAACGCCATCGGGACGGCTGTATAAGCCGATGATAAGGGTCTATCGCCTGGTGAAAGCGTAGAATAACAAGGGAAGCTGCGAGAAGGAGAGCGAGAAAGCGAGGTGGTGATCCAAGTTTGAGGAGGGGGAACGAAAGGAAGAAAGAGAGTGAGAGAGATTGAGAGATTGGGAGAAACGGAAAGTGTAAAGTAGCGGAAATTATAAAGGGAGTAAAACGACAAAACGAAGAACGGTGTACAAAAAGGGCGGGTTCGCAATTCGAGAAGGTGCGAGAAAGTGCCGAGATGAATACGAAACACAAGAAGTATAAGGTGAGAGAATGGAAAGGCTGCGAAGGAAAAAGTGAAAACGGACAGGGAAGATAGGGAGAGAGAGAGAGAGAGAAAGAGACGGATAGAAAAGTAGATGAGGGAATGAAACGGAGTGAATACCGACAGGGGTATGAGAGTTTGTTAGCAAGTTTTATAGACAATCAGTCGACTCGTTAGCCGGTAACTAGAGGACTCCTTCCTGCCTCGCTCTGCCATGTTATTTCCATTCAACCCCACAGGTCCAAGAACGTCTCAACTTATCCGCAATCCTCCCAGCGCTCCCAACACCACACCTCTCCCTTTCCGACTTCTGCCTTTCTGCGAACCAACGACCCATTGAAGATGAGGGTTGCCGAAGTCTTGAAACTCTCCCTCTCTCTATCTCTCTCTCTCTCGCTCTGTCCTCACTTCTGCCTTCATGCCTGATCTTTGGCTGTTATATAGAGATCTACGTTATGGTAATCAAGTATGCATTAGCATATCGTGAAAACAATGAACGATGAAGGCTGACGATATAATCGTCACTTCGGGCCAAGCTACAAAAGATGTATTTTGTCGTTTATGCAAATGTTCCTTTGTTCTCGATGAAAATGTCCTACCAAGATATATCGAAATTGAATACCCTCGCATATTTTGATAACCACATTCTCTTTAAACGAATATTTTTCATATTTCGTTTCATGTCGAGGTTCTTATTACTTTATTTATATGGAATTTAATTTTTGGTTTATGGAATAAAACAAAGGAGGGAAGAAGGCGTGTAGAGAGGTGAAAAACGATATCCTAGCGAAAGATGATGAGCGACGTAGCATGGACGCTATGAGGAACGTGTAGTCCAAGTAACACGAGAAGGTTGATAGAGGATAGCGAGAACAGTGCGGCAAAGCTTGTGTGCGATCCTACGTATCCTCGGTATCTTTAGATAGGAAAAAAAGCGATTGACTACGAGGGATTTGCCATTCGTTATTTTCTCCTTTCTTCCTCTTCCATGAACTATAAATATATACGTAATGCTTGTTGGTATATGGATTCGATGCGTTTTGTACGGTTCCACACACTCGATCCGTCACTGACAAAGAGGAGGTGGAATAATGGCTGAAGTTCAACTAACTTGGGTGGTGACCAGTTCACCTAGTACGTTGTCTTTTCCCATTTCTCTTTTTGACTTTCAAACTTTTGACTTGAGATTATCTTGTTCGGTATTGAATTTCAGGAATATCGAAAGGACATTATATTTCGTTTCCTTATCGAAGTATAATTATAATTATCTTGATCAAAAATCGAATACGCTGCGATTTTATTTGATCGTATCGATGATGGAGCGATTCGTTGTTTGTTCTTTTCTTCTCTTACGTTGATTTTTTGTTTCTGTGAAACGTGATAGACGTTGGACCATTAGTGTTTTCCGTGCTTTCGTGAAATATCATTTATTCGACTCATCCACTCGGAAGAGGGTGGAATATGAATCACGATTTTTCGGAAGGGTGATCGAGTCGAACGTGACGTAAAAACGTGTGGCTTGATGGCTGGGGCTCGTTGGCTACGATGGCCGGGGAACAATATTCCTCGGCAAATGGATACAAATGACGTGATTGGCCCTGACCGATCCATCACGAGACATTCTCTCTCTCTCACTTTCGCATCTTCTTAGAGAGAGAGAGAGAGAGAGAGAGATGTTCACAAATAAAATTCATCAATCATTCGACGAGCTCTTTCGCCTCTCAAGAATAAAGATCCTAAACGGAGTAACGTGAACTCTCGTTCGTTCAACATTTCTGGACCTTACTCCTAACTTTATCATCACACAAAAAATTTTTCGACATACAAACGAGAATACATACGCAAAGTTGTCACAACTTCCTGACGAATTGAAAAAATAATATTTGCTGTTTTATTATTAACGTTTCCAAAAATAAATTTATGATTAAGTTAATTAGAATAACTATCGATTTTTAATTATTAACTCAATTTTTTATCCAAACTTCTTGCGAATACGTGTCAAATTACTAAAATAACATATGATTCTTATTTTTAAAAAACAAATTGGAAAAACGAAGAATTAAGCGAATTAATTATGCTCTGGATCGACTATATCGATCTCCGTCTAATTAAAAAGTATATGAAATAACGAATGATCGTCTTTACGTACTGGACACTTGGCTCTAACGTAATTGCCAGCGTAGATGTACAGAAGCTGTTTGATTGGGATTTGCCAGAGGAATCTAATAAAGGAAAGGGATAAATCATTATGAGAAAAGGGATTATCATGATGTCCTAATAGATCGAGGGAAGAGGACGAATTGCCATGTGCAGCTTGTTCGAGTACTCTCAACAGCATGTGTATAGGCATTACACACGTTCCGTACGTACATTCGGATGATCGAAGTACGTGTACCGTAGTGCCACGGTATGCTCCGCAAAGCTGCTGAGTAGTACCAGATATATGGCATAGCGAGAGAGTGATCTCAGGGAGAGATGCACTTGTGGATTATCCTCTTCGCTCGCGCGTTATGTACGCGTATGCATACACATTGGCAATGCGACGATGCTGGGGATGTTTGAACGTTCGCTTTGGCGACTCGCTCGAGTACGGCCACTTGCGCTTTGGACTTGGAACTACACACGAGTACGAGTATCTCGCGATGCCTATGGTACTTTGACCGCCAATTGTTCGCTTACGACCAATATGAATTCCTCACTGTAATTCATCGACCAATCTGAATACAAAAAAATATTTAAAAAAAACATAAAACCAGTGAAATTTGATAGAAAGTTAATTATTTTATTGTTAATGATAAATTTGTATTAATTGAGAATAATTCTTCTCTCGCAATGGATACACATATGCATATGCATACACATTGGCAATGCGACGATGCTGGGGATGTTTGAACATTCGCTTTGGCGACTCGCTCGAGTACGGCCACTTGCGCTTTGGACTTGGAACTGACAATTGTTCGCTTACGACCAATATGAATTCCTCACCGTAATTCATCGACCAATCTGAATACAAGAAAATATAAAAAAAACATAAAACCCGTGTAATTTGATAGAAAATTAATTATTTTATTATTAATGATAAATTTTTATTAATTGAGAATAATTCTTCTCTCGCAATGTCTACAAATATCATTTTAGCGAGATCTTGACGAGGTTCTGTTTCTTTTCGCAAAAGCACTGGAATACTTTCAGTAGAAAATTACTCTTCGCTGATTGGCCGAGGAGTTCGACGAGTTCCTTTAAGTTAATTGGACAATTTGTAGTCGCTACGAGAATTGGAAATGTGCCATTACATTTTTTGTAACGCCTCGAATCCTTTGAGGCCACATGGACACGTTGGTGGTTTGCATTTTTTCTTTCTTTCCATTTCTTTTTTTTTACGAACGACGAGGAGCTACCATTTTCCGACTACAGCCGAACCTGTCGATCATATGCCAAACTATGCCCGGTATACCGCACGAACATGCAAACACCGCCCAGTTCGACGAGGAATACCCTTTCCGGCATTTATGTACAAACGTACATAGATATATATTTATATATGCAACGAAAGCCAGAGGGCCGTTAAAAAGTTAACCAGAATGCGGTGTGCCATACGCAGCCGGCGCAACAGCTCGTTCCTATACCACTAATGAACCGGTACTGCGAACTCTTCGAATTTACCAGACTTTTCAAGGCACTACGCTCGTTCGTTCAATGAACTGGAAAATAAAATATTTCTGGCCACTGTCGTTCTCATATTCTCTTCCCTTTTCACGATGGACTTGTAGGTACTTTCTTTTTTTGCAATTTCAATCAGCGATAAAATCTTATCCTATTCTCATCTGTTTTTAAATAAAGTAGTAAAATGTAAAATTAATTATTACTTTGTTTATGATTAAATACAAAGGAAAACAATCGATGAAATACTCGACAATACGTTCCTTGCAAAAATCCGGAGCGTATAACACGTGTACCTGTAATAATAATAAATTGTATCGCGTCGTTTAAAGAAGTGCCCTACACACGGATCGCTGCATACGTGTAAACACGTATGTGGGTCAGGATGTTATGAGCATTCGGAAGGAAATAGAAAAATCGTTTCGCCCGTACCGAGAGATGAGAAAATCGTGGCTGGCAACACACATCGTCCATGCGCGAGTGAAAAATATATATTGACTCCCACGGGGATTTTGCGGGATTTACGATAAAGACGACGGCCGAGAGAGCCATGCCGTAAAGCGAGAATGAAAGAGGGAGAAAGAGAAAGAGAGTGGGAGAGAGAGGAAGGAAGGAAAAGAGGACTATGGCAATGGTAAACACGAGTTCACTGACCTCGTAAAGCCGAAAAAGTTTAATATTCGTTTCTCGTGCACATATGGGCCAACTGCTTCACGCGAATTCACCTTTATTCGTCTCGGAGGTAGCACGCCAGATTGCTCCTGGTGTTGTTAAGCTTATGCACTTTTTGTCGTAAAAAGAAAACAAAAAATTTGATATAAAAACGTTAAAAGTACGTCACGGCGAAAAAAGTCCACGCGCGGAAAAGGACAGAACGAAACACCTGGACAATTTTGCGCTCCGAGTGATTCAACGAATTTTTCATCACCCGACGATTCTCGGTTCTCTACTCTCCGTTGTCTTCCTCTAGTTTTCAAAGTATCCATAAAATACGACAGCGATTAATTCAATATTTAACAGGACGATGTTTTTGTTCTCTTGTTTTCCGCTTCTCTTTCCTAACGGCTGTTGAAACTCCCATCGAAACTTTTTTCCGAATACATTAATGACACTTTTCCCCGGTTTCAATTCGAGTATTCTACTTCGTCCAACAACTTTCTCATCGTGAAAAGATAGTTGCGAATGTCGTGCTGGAAGATTACCGGTACAATGATCACTATAAAATTCGTCGAGTTTAGTTACACTTTAATCTTTGCGTTGATAATTAATCCGGCGTTATACACAAGAGGATCGAGGTTATTAAGATAATATATATGCGCAATGTATGGGATACGAGCTACTTCAGAGAGGAAACTTTTCGTTTCATTCCGCTGGTATTTTTATTTTTATTATTATTTTTTGGTTATTTTATTTTCTTCCGTGGGCGTTTGGCTCGGAGCCGTTGTGCGGATGTGCTGCCAATCTTTATTAATTAACAGAAAAGCATGATAGGTGCCATCACCGCAACGAGAGTGGGAGTCGGGTGAGCGAAATCGGATCAACAATTTACAGAGACGTGGTGCGTGCGAGAAAGAGACAGAGGGAAGGACTCCAACGTTATATCGGGTGGAGAGATGGCCAGCAGTATGAACAGGATGAAGAGCATGGGGAGAAGATTTGCGCTATACTCGTGAAACGGCAATGAAAAGAGGATTACTTTAAATGCAAAATCCATCCACATGCTTCGTGGTGCTGGTTCTGGTTGCCTATGGCCAGCGCCTCTAACGGTGGCGTCGGTAAGTGCGGGTAAAAGAAGAGCGAGCGTACTCATTTCCTCGTTATTCTTCTCGTCCGTATTAAAGCTACATCGCGATAAGTAATTCTTGATTCTTTTTTCGGCATATCTGCAGCACTGATAAAAATGCAGGAAATCTGAATAATATATTTTTTGGTGTGAAATATACGTAATATATGAAACGGATTTACATTTGATCATTTTTACGAATGAAAAACGTCTAATAGTGGGAAAAAAAATTGACGTCAGCCGGAAAGAGTTAGAGCGTGTGTTAATGAAGCGAGTTTTTATTCCAGCACACATGGCCTAAGCATGTGGATTTTTTTTACGTACCGGCTTATACTGTATGCACGTATTTAGATTTCCGTGCATGCTCTAGTTCAAATTATATGGAGCGCACCAGTCGCGACGGTGCTATAAAGTATAGGAGAACACGTTTGTTACACTCCGAGGGTTCTTCTCAACACTGTCCGGGAGCCACTAAATACATAAACAGGAAACGGGGCGGCTCTGCGGTGGCTGCTATGCAGAGTTTTCGTCGTGCAGATGCCGATAAATATATATATATATATATACATAGCCAAGCATAGTGCAGCGGGGGAGCGACAGAAAATTCGAAAATGTCACAAAGCGACACTAAATATGGAATTACTAGATAGTGGAACATGGAAAAGTTGAGCGAGAGTACAAATTGCTAAGAAAATTTACAGTGATCGAAAAACAAAACGAGTTATCGAGACGCAACGATAACTTATTGTCAGTGAAAAATAGATTTGTCCAATTGAATAAAAAGTTAATTGAATTAATCAATCGACGATTGCGTCAATCGATTGCGATTCTATTAGAAAATGAATTCGTGATAAAAAAATAATTAAATTAACAAATGAAGAATTATATGATGAGATTGATTAAGTAGGCCGCAAGTCCAAGTGGTAAACGTTTGGTGTGTTTCCGTAACATCGTGATTATCCGATTTTCCCAGTGGTCGTTTCGCCACCCACGACGAAGTCAAAAGTCACTGCTCCTGGTTCGGTTGCGACCTTTCAGCGTTCGCGAGAGACGCGAGACCACCTAACGCCAACGAAGCAAAAAGCCCGAAGGAGAGAAACACGAACGACGTAGAGTCGCACCAAGTGAGACTTTCCATCTACTTCACTCGTCGTTGTCGACTCTTGTTCTTTATACTCGTATTATTCTTGTTTCTTCATCTCCTTCTTCTTTCCTCTTGCCACTCCGTCTCGCGTCTGTCCGAGCGGCGCGAACTCTCTCGCTCTCACGGCTCGACATGCCTAATCGTCGTGTTCGTCCGTCGACACCCAACATCTCGGGGCCAACATCACCGCACTCCTGTACCAACGGTGAGGTCGTCAGTCTCACGATACCGCGAACCTCGTGGCGCCTTTTACCTCTCATGAAATGTGTATTTTGTGTTTGTGTGTGCGAGTATGCACGCGTGCGAGGCGTGAACCGACGCTTTCTTGATCCCGATCGCTTGCCAAGAAGCTCGGCCCCGGACGTTGCTGTCACGAGGGAATCGAGAAAATCCACCGTGCCATTCTTGGAACCCTATATATGCACAGGCTTTGTATAATGCACTTATTCTACTCGACCTTTTGTATATGCGCGTATGAATGTATTTTCGTGAAAGCGAACAGAACCCTTTTTCGATAAGGTAATTTACTGCTTTCATTATAACGAGAGAGAGAGAGAGATACTATTGAAATTTTCTCATAATTTTTTAATCAGCATATATTTTTAACAAGGTGCTTTTAGTGAGAGGACATAATTGTTATAAATTTGTAATATCGTTAATGGCTCTCTATTCTTAATGAATCGCTGTCTTTTAGAGCGCCAGGCAGCGATAAATTTAATAGTAGAATGTTCAACCTCGGGAGACTTTTGCCTTTGTTAAAGTAAAAAAAGGAAACGTTTCCATGCTATCATAAAATTTCATTCCATGGAACGAAAATATCTCTTAACGAAATCGTTCTCCCTACTTTTCCTTCCAACAATCAATATCACTTACTGCTTAGTGCGTAGCCAGTATTACCATACAAAAATGCTCTCAGTGTATCGTCTACAGTACCAGCAATCGGGATAAAGTGGAGATTGGATACTGATGATGATGGGTGTAGGATATCAAGCGCCGTGATATTGCAGCTTCTAGCTCGGCAAAGTAACGGTACTGTATATATACGTACATTACGGGCGTGTAGGTACGTGAGATATATAAATTGATCGAGAGTTCTAATAACGCATACTACTTTTAAATAATTTCATGTCTCAAAAGAAAGTATGAAAAAATATCTCTGTCCGGATTGACATTTTATTGAAAATATCTCCATCTATGTTCATATACGTGAATATACTCCACATTATATTTATATAAATATATATAATATAATATATGATATAATATACAATAATATAAAATACTATATTATATAATGTTATAATATATTATATTATATTATATTATATTATATTATATTATATTATATTATATTATATTATATTATACTATAATATATTATATTATATTATATTACATTATATTATATTATAATATATTATATTATATTATATTATACTATATTATATTATGTTATATTATATTATATTATATTATAATATATTATATTATATTATATTATATTATATTATATTATATTATATTATATTATATTATATTATATTATATTAT
>JAPYZT010006628.1:0-11576 GCA_030522965.1 Tryphoninae sp. A BG-2022a | reverse complement strand
ATTCATTGAATCAGTCTAATTCAAGAAGCGGTTTTTTGAGCCCGTCAACCTTGCGAGTCGGGGGAGGTCGAAAAATTAAACTTTCCCGTGAGACGTTTGAAAATACTATTGTTCGATCGGAAATTTGCCACACATCATGAAAATCATGGTTATTTCCTCGACAGTTAGAAATAAATGGACGAAAGCCCGAAAAAACTGTAAAAAATCACGTTTTGTTAACGTTTCTCCTATAAATTTTCGTGCGATCGCGAGACCACCGCGTTATTCGTGATTAATGAGAAATTTGCGATTTGCACAAGTATCTAAAATAATTGGCTCAAGAGGAAAAAACTTGTACCTATTTTTGAACCCAATTGCTGTCAAAAACGGTTTAAAACGATGGAAAAAAACCTTATTCTAAAAATCTCAAAAAAAAAAACGTAAGAATCATAAGCGTTCCACCGTTACTTACATCGTGGATATGTACTTGTACATACGTTCGTTCCCTCAATTGGTTGTCGAGAGCTGCGACAGCACAAGAATGAGGTTTCCGGGATGACATGCAAAGCGAGATAGAGAACGAAAAAGCGTTAGGGACGATTTGAAAAAGGGCGAAAACAAAAATAGGAATAGCCAAGCATCTGAGCCCTGCGGGTTATGTGGTTGGATTTCGCGGCCCTTGTCTCTCCCAACGCGTCAGTCCAGCCCCCACTGTCATTTTCGCGAAACATTTGTATGAAAATATTCGGCGTACTCGAAACGCAATGGAACGAGGGGTCGTGCTCCCGTCTGTGTGTGACTGCGTGTATGTGCGTTCACCGGCAGTTCACTCGGCGAGCTGATGGGCGTTACCAGGGGGTCGGAGGATACTCTCTTCGACCGGTATGTATATAGGTAACGTTCCAGCAACGTAAAGTATACGTACATACGAAGCCGACATTACACGTGCACGAAAGGGGTTCTTTCCGACCAGGAGAACCCGGCAATAGAAACAGCGTCGAAGCACACACGATCTCGTGCAATGCCAGAATGCGGAGGAAGAGAGAAAGAGAGAATGACTAAACTCGTACGTGGCTGTCGCATTCTTCGACTTCTAAATCACGAAATAACTGCGCCGAGGCTCTCGCCCGGTTGCACGAGAAACCGCTTCGAGTAAAGGGGGTGAGTTTTAGGGGGTTGGGGCTTGAAACGAAACGCCGTTAAATGGGCTTGCGCTTCCGCTGTTCCCGACTGGAATATACGTGTATAACAGCACGAAGTCCGGTGGAAAACGGAACTGCCGACCGGCGGATTCCTTCGAGTCACCGCGACGGTCATTATCCGGCACTTCCTCCTTTCTGGCGCTAATTAACAATTAAATGGTGCCCGGAGGGATCCCTCGAGACTCGAGGAGAAATTCATTATCGCGAAATTATACCGACTTTGGTGAATCGTCCAAATCGCGTTCGATTCGTGTAATTAAAAAATATTCGAACCTTCTCGAATTGATAATTTCCTAAAGATTCAATTATTTTAAATATAACCATTGTTTTATTTCTATCTTATCGTTACGAATTAATTTTCCTCCGGGCTATTTTTTTCTTTCCATCCGTTGAATTTTACGTCCGATGTCCACATGGCTTTTATTCTCGCGACTCATTTCGCCGGAGAAGCAATATTCGCACCGCAAGTTGTAATTAAACAATTTGCCTACAGATGGAGTTTTTAACGAAAGCATTTGGCTTTTGTCGGTGTCCGTCGACTAAGCCTGGCACATACACGCGGTAGGCACATCGAGTATTGTACGTACGTTTCGCGCGGTATACGTTCTCTCATGGCCAGCGAGACTCTCATCACTATGCATAAACCGCATAGCTCCTATATTAAAGTCAACCCAAGAGAGAGAGAGAGAGAGAGAGTGTGAGAGAGTGGGGGTTGCGTCAAATGCTCGCGTGATTAAAAATGCTGTCGTCCGAAATTCCAACACAGACGGCTGGGTCGCGGAATGCCCCGAAGGTCTCTAGCTCGACGTTGCGTGACGAAGAAAAAAAACCATTCGCGACATAAAGTGAACTGTTGATTATTTCACCCCGTGCACAATGCCACGATTGATCGCTGCTCACGGTTACTTTAATTCAGTGAAAATCCGGGACTATAAAATATTTTCTTATCAAAGGTAACGGCGAATAAATATGGAGGGTGGGCGAACTTTCTTACACCAAGATGTGTGAATAAAATGCGATCTTGGCCCTTTATCGATCCCGAGAAATCCTCACCACCTCTGGGGTGCATACAAACATCCTCACGAAAGGTAAAACACCGGCTAGTTAAATATTTCGCGATTATGCCACGGCGAACTTGTATTTTTCCTTCGCCCCGGTATCGTTCGCTTCGCGTAGAATTCACCGCGGCTGCTAAATTACGCTGGTTCAAGTTTTTCGCGAAGCGACGAATTATTACCCCTAGCTCGTTCGTAATAGTCAGAAAGGGGTGAGTTTGGGTTTTTTTGTCTCAAACCTGTGTATAGTGACGAGCGCTTCTACCGCAAAGCTGAACAACGAAAGGACGATTCCACGTTCTTGCGACGAGGGTTGAAAAGGGGGTTGGGGGTTGAGTAAAAAGTCCTAGGTGTCACCGTCGGCTTTTCGCGTTATCACGATCTTTACGACGGCCGTTTCTAACCCACCCTCGACTTAAATTCTCCACAAAACCACCCTTCACCCTCGAATTATCGTAAATATATTTTCAACCCTTTTTACAAGACTCGGTTCAAATAATCGAATTCTCGCTTCTTCACAAAAATAAAAACGTCGTCGAAAACGATGAAAAAAATTAATAACAATAATAACGGTGAACAATGGCGGTTGGACGGAGGCGAAAGGAAATTGCGGTTGGGAAATATGCTTTTGGATAGAATCAAATGTTTATACGACCGATAGTACGGCGAGAGTGCACGTGTAACTAATATATTTGATCAGACAACAATGGAGCGACGATAATTCGATCCTCTCCCGGCTGTATCGATATTACACGTCCTATATGTATACTTTTATAGACAACGAACGCGTAGAGAAAATACGAGGGCGAGTAAAAAGGGGCACGGAAATCGTGAAACGCGCTTACGCGTATATAGAAAAATAGGCCCGGGGAAATAAAAGGGTCGCGTGGCGGTTTTCGAGAGACTACTCGATGATCGAGCGTTAACGAGAGAATTCGAAACGTTCCTTCCTTACTATCACGAATCACGCTCAGTCCCATAGACAATTTACTATATATAGTAAATCCCTCCTCTCTCTCTTATATTTTATATTCCATATTTTGTTATATCATTTCTGATTATTATATTTACGTTTTATATTATTATTGAATCTTGCAAAATTTTGGTAATTTGTTCAACTGACACAAATTGTAAATTTGCAAACATACATGTTTGTATGAGTTGTAAATTTATGAGCTTTCTGTATTTGTTACATAGTTAGCTAGGGCATTATTAAATATATCAATCAATGAATATCTTTCTCTCTATATATACATATATATATATATATATATATATATATATATCAATTATTCATCAATCGAAGTTTTCGCGTGTGCCCGCGAGTTTCACGTCTCCTTTTCCCCCTTTTTCGACTTCACTGTCGCGTCTTTCTCCCAACGCATTCAGCGTTTATATTCAAAGATTCAATATGTACGGCTCAGTTCCTAATTCCGGTAATTGGGAATTTCCTTCAATCCTCTCCGTCGTTGCTTTCTATGCAAAATGAGATTTTGCAACGTCGAACGAACGTCGATCGGGACCGCAGCTCTCACTTTTTCACTCTTTCTCAAGAAGGAGAGAGAACGACATCGATGTATATATCGCATCGCCGTACCTTCAATAAAGAATTCTGAATTTTCAAACATCAAAGGAACTTTGTTCAATGGACCCAACGCGAAATATACTGCGCTTTCGCATATTACGTATCTCGTCGGTCTCTCTCTCTCTCTCTCTCTCTCGCTCTCTCGCTCCTTTCTCTTTTCTCCAAAGGAAAACAGGAGAATGAAGGGAAAAAATGAGGAAGATTGAGAAGCTTCCTTCTACAGTCGGGAGTCCCAAGTTTTCTTGCTTTCTAATCTTATATATAGGCGGAAAATTTTTTTGTTAGCTTTTTGGCGACTCTTTTCATAGCCCCGTCCCTCCAAACCTATCCCTTTCATTCTTTCTCTCTGTTCTTTCAATACAGTAAAAAAAATCCTCGGTTTCTTTCACTCCGGTCGTTTTTCAATCGTTCTGTCGTTAAGATCGAATATCCTTACGAAAATTTCTTTCGGAGACAAAATTGTGATGGAAAGAATAATTTGTTTGATTATTGAAAAATATGTTCCCATTGCCACTGTCCCTTCATGAATGTCACAAGGAGTTGAGAGAAACAAGATTGCACATCGTGCTCAGATCTGAGAGAATGGATAATCGCGTCATTCGCAGTTTGTTGACAATTCCTGAGAGCCAGAGGTCTCTATGAATATCGCAGTGGACGCAATGATTATGCACAGAGAAAGAGAAAACGAGAACGAGAGATCGTGTGTGCGTTGCCCACGGCTATGGAGGAACCCAGACAGACAGACGGACAAACGCAAGGACCGAGGAGGCAGAACGAGAGATAGATTTCCTTCCGGGACGAGCGACATTCGCATTCGCAAACAGGAGTTTAATTTCGCATGCAAATATAACGTATACGAGATGGATATACGCGAGACCAGGAACAGGAGGAAGAGAGTCCTCCTCATGTTGGAGCATGTGCCACATATGTATATATATATCTCCCTCATAGATATACGTCAGCGTCGAACTTGGGTACACATCGGCCTATATTCACCCCCCACCCCTCCTCCCCTTTCGTATCACAGACGCTCGGTCATGATTTTTTTATGCCATCGCGACCCTCGAACGATTTCCATCGTGTACAACACATGACTTTCGATATAGAATAAACGTATCCAGTTACTTAGATCCAACGATGCCCATACATACGTAAGTATTGGAACAGCCCTTCTTTTTCGTAAAATATCGAGTTACTAATCAACGAGCAAACTTTTCGTTTCGAGCGATATAAAAATGTGCTATACAAAGAGAGCAAAAAGTAAACTATCGTAGATCGACTCACAAGATTTTAGCCCGTTGGCTTGGAAATTGATAAAGTTAGAAACTTGCCACTCTTGATATTTACCCTCGTTGCAGAGATGATTAAATTGTCTATCAAATTACAATTTTTCTTTGGCAAAAGCAAAAAAATAAAATAAAAGAAAATAATACGAACGATTAATTCGTTGCAATCATTCACGTCGATAGCCACGACGTTTTACGATGCAGAAATCAATTTCTCCATAAATCGAGGGTCTCGCTCTAACGATTTCTAACATAATCGTAGACACGATAAGTATATCTATAGTTTGAGTATGGAGACGCACTTATTATCGTGTATTCCGTTCTTTTGTATTCGCGGCAAACGTTTCACCCGTGAGACGGCATAAAAAAAGCGTCATGGCCCGTCGATCACCGGTGGAGGAGGGAGAGAAAAAAAACGAGAAAAACGAATACCATCTTCCGGGTATAATCGATGATTGTGCCAACGCGAACCTCCCTTTTTCAACCCCCCTACTCCTCTCGCGTGAACATATCCCGAGAGCCATCGCGCGGTTTCCGCCCTGACGTCACGTCTCAGGCACATCCCTTCTTTTTCTTTCCACGATCCTGCGAAACTCTCGTGCAAAACCCACCCCCATCCTCCATTTTTTTTCGTTGTTCCTTCAACGATCTCTCGCACGATCCGCACGAGCAAAGTGGCAAATACAATTTATCAGAAGCCGCTATCAGTCACTCGCACACATAAACGTACGTATGAAAGTCCGCTGCGAGACTATGGCGAAACGCATCGGGGCGTATCTGACTTGCAAAAGCGAGTAAAACGCTCGCGACCCTTTCTCTCTCTCTCTCTCTTCTTCTTCGGGGGATGGAGGACGATATATTTTCCGGAAAAATGCAAATCATCGTCCGCACCCGTTTTTCCTGAGCTACGACGTTCTCCCGCGACCAGAATATTGCCCGTATATAACGTATGTGAGAAAAAAAAATCATCCCCCTCCCCCTTCGTCACTAGGTATATAATACCGGTGTGAAACGTTAGGAATAAATTGAGAGGGATGCTGGGATGTAAATGACATTGAAATTGTGACGCGGGTGAAAATGACAAAAATATTACATGCATATCGTTCGAGCTACTAAAAAATGTGCTGCTAACATATATATATATATATATAAAGTATATGGGTGAAAAATACAATATAGTACAAAAATGACTGAGTCACCCCTCTCGTACACGTCACGTGTCGTAATTGGCTGATATTCAGATGTTCCAACCGCGTCGCGTTTCTCGTTCGAATTGAATTTCCGAAACAATTTCAATGCTAACCGTAGCCAACCCCTACCACGATTTTCTTCATCCCTTGTATACAACGACTCGGTTCATTCGTCTTGCTTTTTCCCATAAGCTCTGGTTCACCTAAAATCGATAAAATGCTCGTGAGACCGTAATTATAATTTAGAAACGTTCGTGTACCCTGGAATGTTTGCTGGATCAAAATCCGAGCGAAGGGAAGCGAGAGAGACGCGTATGCTGCGGAAATGCGTTCAGGAGAACGAGAGAGGGAGCAAGTGGGAGGATCAAAAAGGAAGCCCGAGGCTACCAAATCGAGGTACACGACTTTGCTAAAACTCTATCGAACGCGTATATCTGTAGGGGGTTGCCCGTGTCTATTATGTACGTGACGCGAACAAAGGTGGACAAGGCGCATCGATTTCTGCGTCCACTCGTACCTCTGACACAGAGAGAGGGGTGCTGTAGCGGAGGAGTGGATATTTCGTGTTAAACAGGCCCGTCAATGTCGGATCAAGGGAGCGCATCAGCCTCGAAATGACCAGTGGTCAGTTTCCCATATTTCGCAGATATATATATATATATATATATATATATATATATTCGATTCAGATGCTTTCGAGTTCACCCAAATGCCAGCATCAGGCATTCCCTTCCAGCCTTTAGACACTCGTGTCCATCTCCATAATAGTGTCCAGCCTGGAGAGCTCGTCGTTCGTCGACAAAAGGACCCTGTGGGCGCTAACTCGACCACCCCACCCTCATTCTCTCTCTCTCTCTCTCTCTCTCTCTGTCTCGTCGTCATCTCTCATTCTCGTGGCTTGTTTGTCGAGACCGCAAGAGAGAGATGTGTCGCTCTCGATAAGCCAGCCACTCAGTGATGAACAATCGAAACAATTCTAAGTACCGTGAGACGAGAGAATGGCCGGTGCTCCACAAGCTTCCTGCTTAGAACGTCCACTGGTCAGTTCGCTGACCAACGCAGCCCGGTGTTCGCTCTATCCTCGATTTTCCTTTCTTGACCGTAACGCGTGCTTTGACGAGATCTCGATCGCTACACGAAACGTCCCTCTGCTAATCGAAGCGTCCACTACGATCCTCGCTCTATTAGTGAATCGTGAAACGTCGTCAAAAGGGTCAAGGGTTCTCAGAGGAAACGTTCGACACGCGAGGATTTTGGAAAACAGATTTTTGCTCGAGCGAAGCCGTTGGTCAAGGGCGGCTTAGGGTCAGGATCGTACAGAAACTGGATTGTCTATGTGCGTTTACGGATATCCGCGCTCTCACCCTTCCTCATTATCGTGAGCATTATTATTATTATTATCGCGAGTGGAAACGACCCGCACGATCTTGGATCGTGCGACGCGAGACGAATTAAATCGGCGCGTGGTTGACGTCGATCTTAATTTCTCTCAATCTCGCGCTAGGATTTTACTACACACAGATGCGAGCTCATGGTTGGTTAAAACGTAGGAAGAATATGGCACGAGGGATAGAAATATAGCGAGGGGGTGCGGTCAATGGGCGAGGACGTTATACTCGTCGAATACAAGGAGGGATGGGAGAGATGGTAAAGGCACAGGGAGAAGCGACGGCAGACAGTGAACGGTGGTCGAGAAAAAAAAAGGTTCCCAGGTGAAACCCGAAACCGGAAATAGCCACGGAGCCAACGCTACGGTCATTACTGTCCATATAAAGAATAACGTACTATTATATAGAGAACGGTATTAGCGAGATGAGAAGGAGAAATAAAATAGGACCTTGTATCGCGTGTATATTTTATATTTATATAGCCGAAGGGAAGAAAGAAAAGAGGGTGAAATATTTCCTTTGTGAAAGAAAACAACGTTGATTTTACACAAAAGTTTAGAATTCTTCTTTGCTATCCCCCCCCTCCCCCCCTTCTTCCTCACAGTCTCCCTGACATGTGACGGTAAATTGACCGGTGTCTGTCTCTCCATGCAATCCTCGAGAATATAAAAGAAGCAAAACGTACGTGGAATCTTCGAAGGACGAGAGCGATGGGAGATGAGTAAGAGATAAGAGGGAGGAAAGTAAAATGAAAGAGAGACGTCGTGTGTGTACGATATATGGAATATGCGACGACTCCGAGAACGGTATCGGCTTACCCCAATTTCACCCCAATCATTTTGAAACCGAAAACCAGAACCGTCTCGCCGACACTCGTTCTCTCTTTCTCTCTTCATTCTTCGTTTCGTTATTCGGATATTGATATATACGTAGAGAAAATTCAACGTATGATACGCCGGGGATACTTTTGTATGGATTTATCATGTGGGAAAAGAGGCAAGGGGGTTGTTTCCGGGGTGTCCCCAAGGATCTCGTCGATCGGTCGTCGTATTCTCGTACGAATATCAACGAGAAGACGTCCACGCTCGGAAGACTCGTATAGTCGAAAAACTGTTTTTTTTTGATAAATTGTCCAACGTCAGAATTTACGTGGGCCAATTTTTCAAATCGCTCGCGCGCGCTTCGACACTCAAGAACACAAGGGAACGTGGCCGACGTTTGTGTCATGCTTTACTTTTCTTTCGGTGACATTTTTCAAGCGGTCGAACGGAACGGAAGAGGATTCCATTTGGGTGACGAGAAATCAATTTATTTTTTAAAAAAGATAATATTATTTCTAATATTTATATAAAAAGAAATGTATATTTATCGATTTTCAAAATTTCTCATGTTCCCACCAGAATTCATCAATTTGCAATCGGAATGAGCCCCCGAACGATACTTTTTCTCACGTTCCCAAGGGTCGTTATCGATGGAAACAATCAATGCTTGCTCTTCCATCTCTGGCAGCTGATAAAATCGTACAGCCAGGTAAAATTCATAGGCGAAGCCCTCTATCGAAAAATCATCATTACTCGTTAATGAGCGGTGGTTTCCAGTCGCACTGGCGCTCGTCACGCAACGCGAGAAAGGAGAGGGGGTGAGCGTTATCGAGATGGCAAACGATAGAACGAAACTGTAAGAGAGAGAGAGAGAGAGAGAGAGAGAGAGAGAGAGAGAGAGAACGAGTGAGAAGAAAGGAGAGAGAGAGGGAGTAAATAGTACGAGTTGCGGATGTGATCCCTTCGATTCTCGGGGAACCCCATCGTGAGACCATCTCTGTTCCGAAACATCATAGGCCATTCAACGAGGAACCCTCGCTATAATACGTACGAGAGCGAGAGCTCTACGGGGACACGTGACTGCTTTATAGCAAATGCGAGAGAGAGAAGGGTCGAGAGAAACCCTCTGTGAGCGATTGCGGCATCCCCCTCTTCTTCCTACCCCTACACATACACACATAAGCAAGAATCATAGCCCAGCGGTTTTACTTTTGACCCTGTGGCGTCAAACCGTGCAAGCTGACAAGAGGGCGCGACGACAAAACTAAAACTGCACCCCCGCCAACATCGAGAACCTCATCGACGCGCCGGTTATATCGTCGATGCGCGCACCCCCCGAAACATATTTATACAAACGTGAAGTGAGTATTGTTTCATCGAGGGAGTGGGTGGGTGGGTGGTGCGTATTTCGCGACAAACAGTCGCAAGCAACGAAGAACATTCTCCACTGCGAGAACAACCGTCGATCCTCCATGAACTTCCTCTCACTTTAATTTCCAATATTTTCAATATTAAAAAATCACATCAATTCCCAAGACTTACCGTGGTTTTAAAGAAAAATTATGAGCACACGCAGAGTCTGAAATATTTCAGACTTTGCGTGATAAGAGTAGATCAGACTAGCGAATATTTTTAATACTGGTAAAAATGATGCATTAGATAAGAGAGAAGGAGAGAGAAGGAGAGAGGATATTGGTGACACGGACAGAATGGACGTTGCAACTCAGCTACGATATCATGCCGTTAAGGGGGTAGGAGTTAGAGGGTGAGGACAGTCGACGAAGGTTTCCTCTCTCGCTGAAGGGTTGAGTTAGGGCGAGAGCTCGAGGCTCGTGAGTTATAGGCGACGCGGGTGTGCCACACTGCCACACGATACGTGCCAGATACCACCATTATTTATATATATATATATATATATATATATATATATATATATATAGTCATCCCCGTTTACCGCAATTTCGTACGAAAGAATAATAAAATAAAATACAGAAAACTATAACGGGCTCTTTTGCAGTCTCGTCGCGCTTCGGTAGATCCTGTTTCGCGAGGCTATCGATCCTCTCAACGTGCAATTCGCCGATTGGCTGTAAATCTTTCGTAGCTTCGCGGTCGTTAGCGTTACCCAACACTTAATATCTCCACTTTTGTATCTCTCGTACTACGACGATGAGCCACTTTTATCGCGTACGATCGCGAGCTTTTACGTGACTTAGCCGTTCGCGTTCGCTCTTACGTATGAAACTTTTCGCTATAAATAAAGAACACGTCCCTTATGATATATTTAGTAGTCGGAAATTATTGGCCCGACGTCTTCGTCAAAGTACGTTAAAAAATAATAAACCAACAATTTTATATTTATCTAATTTTTTATGATTTTGTTCCACCTGAGTCATGCTAGAGATATATAAAAAAAAATCTATAACACTTATACACCCTTTATCGTTGGATGTAAATGGCTTGTGAAATTGGATTTCCGTCCGTCGCGCGTTATGTTCGAGGGGTAGAGCAGGATTTATCGTCGTTACCTAAGCAACATATAGATAATACGTCGCAAGGTGTTCGCGATCGTGAATCGGATTAATTACGTCACGGTACACAAAGAATATAATTGCCCTTGCAGGTGACACGAAAACAAAAATTGAGGAGTGTCGCTACGAGGAAAGTGGAAGAAAATTGTGTGCACGGGGGAGTTTCGGGTCAGGAAACGTTGGGCCATTGAATTTTCACACTCTCTCTCTCTCTCTCTATCTATCTCCGACCCGCGGCGCAAGGTCTGAAAGCGTATTTCCTTTCGCCGTAGGTGGGTTTGGCTTCGGTTTGTTACGAGAACGAGTCTCGAGAAAAGCCTCGAACGAGGGCTTCCCCCTCGATCGTTTTCTCTTACACACGTTCGTATATCTATATGTTGGACGTTTCTAATACAGCGAGTGTGTACGTTAGTGGTAGTAGGCGGTTCGAGGGTTCTGGAAATTAGTGGGTGCAACTTTATTAGCCAGTGTCACGAAACCTTTCGACCCTGTGACTCTCTGAGTTCATCCACCACTGGATCGTTTACAATTATCTTCTT
>JAPYZT010006626.1:0-12934 GCA_030522965.1 Tryphoninae sp. A BG-2022a | reverse complement strand
ATAAATAAATAAATAAATAAATAAATAAATAAATAAATAAATAAATAAATAAATAAATAAATAAATAAATAAATAAATAAATAAATAAATTAAATAAATAAATTAAATAAATTAAATAAATAAATAAATAAATAAATAAATATATAAATAAATAAATAAATAAATAAATAAGTTACCAAATAGAAAAATTATTATTATTATTATTATTATTATTATTATTATTATTATTGTTGCTAAGTTTTTTGTTTTTATTTTTTTCGATACGTGTTATGAGAATTAAATTTTTTGATTGAATAATAATTGCGACGATCACGAGGCGCGTAATGTTATCGTCAAAGTAGCACTCAGCGGTTTTCCAGTGGAATAACTAATCAATCCTATCAATCAATTATACGTCGAGATCCGGAGCGTTTATTATTCATGCTAAATCCGTCTTCAAGGTACGGGCACTCTCTCTCTCTCTCTCTCTCTCTCTCTCTCTCTCTCGTACCCTGTCTCCTTCTTTGTCTCTGTCCCTGTCTGTCTGTCTGTTTCCCTCTCCCATTCTCACTCTGACTCTGTCTCTGTCTGTTTCTCTTACGATTGCGCAAGATGGAATATTCGTCATCGTAGTCATCTGTGTCTGACAGGCAGCACACAATACCTCTGAGAGAACATGATTCTTCATTACACAGAGTACATTGTATTACATACATGTATATTATATAGTTGACATTCATCTACGACGACATAACTGCAACGATAACAATAATAATAATAATAATAATAATAATAATAATAATAATGTTAATAATAATAATGATAGTAATGTAATTAATAAATAATAACAATTATAAATATGTCGTAATTGATTTATAAGGAGAGGATAAGCCAATAAGATTAAACAAAAATATTAATCTTTGTATTTTTATCGAATTATAAACAATCGATCATGGTGACAGTTTCATTATAATTTTTCACTTTTCTCAGCATCGAGTCAATTTTCTTCAGAATAAGAGTCTTCATCCATAATTCATAGCAATAGAGAGAGTGAGAGAAAGAGAGAGAGATTGAGACAAGAATTCCAGAGGGGGGCGGCGGAGGGGGGGGGGGGATTTTCACAGTTCTTTTACTCCATTGAACCGAAAGCGCCCTTTTCTAGAAAAAAAAAGTGTTCCGAGTCGTAGGTGCATACCGCATGTAACTATCAAAAATTCGCGTACACCTTCGCGATAAGATATCGTCTCGGTGGGTGGGACACGGTAAATAATCTTTCCCGGTGAAACATAAATTATTTCAAGGTCTCTTCCCGTACCACGAAAACGGTCTCTCGTGTAACATTGAGATAGAAAGATGTAGATATAGGTAAGATAGATAAAGATAACGATCGAGCGAACGATTCGGAGAGAAAGCAAGAGAGAGAGAGGGAGAGACAGAGAGAGAGAGAGAGAGAGAGAGAGAAAGTCCTGGGTAAATCTATCCAGTGATATAAATCAGCAAGTGTCCGCCGATCCGGAAGCGGTTGGGTGTGTGGAATGCCCAACGGCATTGCAACGTACCTACGTGAGAAGAACGCTGGCTGAAAAGCTTCTCTCTTGCCTTGTAACGTTAGATGCACGCTCAGTGACCCACCCCCCCCCATCTTTTCATCTTTCTTGTTTCATCCCCCCTGCTTTCACCCCCCCCCCCTTGCCCCCGCCCCCCCTCTCGCTCTCTCTCTGCCCCCCCTCTGTCTCTCTCCCTTTCTCTCTCTCTCTCTCTCTCTCTCTCTCCCTCTCTCTCTCACTCTGTCTCTCTTTCTCTATTTCTCTCTCACACCATACCTTTGAGGACCGAGGCGTTATATAGGAGAAGATCGCTCGCTAGACCGAAGAGACTGGAATTGCTGGCGTATAAGGGGTGAATGGTGACGGCAGCCTTCTGATCTATGAGAGCAGAAGCTTTGGTGAACTTCGTTAAATCCACTCCTCCCTCCCTCCCGCCCTCATCCCTTTCTCGGTGCATATCTCTTAAATATTCAAAAGCGTGGAGCAACGTGGCTCAATTTTGGGTTGATTTTGGATCTTTAGTTTTTTGACTTTTTGGATCTTGGATCTTTTTTTTGACTTTGTCTTTGTGAAATTCCATACTGGAGCGTATCTCCATGAGATTAAAGTTCGAAGTTTGATGTAATGAACGATTAAAGTGAATTTCGATTTAAAAGTTTCGTTCAACCGTTTAGAGTCGAGTTAGCACGAGTTTAAATAGAATCTAAAGCGATGTTTAATGCAATCAAAATTCAAATTTGAATTTGTCACTATGTGTGAGAATCAAGGACGTTGGTGTTGATTGAGTTAAATTCGAGATTGTTCGATATTTTAGTAAGAACGTGATTAAAATCAATTTGTCGAAACTTCGTTGAAATCCAAGTTTATCTTTAATCGAAACACGACTTGTGTTTCGTCGAGATTTGACGTTTAACTTTGTTGAAATTCTTAATTCTTTGAAAATTAACTTAATTAAAATATAAATTTAACTTAATTGAAACAATGAATGTAACTTTATTTACGAAATTAAAAATTTAATTCTTTCCATGTTTGATAAATATTTAACACACATTAAAATTCAAAACTACAATTTTGATTAAATTTGGAATTTACAATTTTATAAAAATGTCAACATTTCAATTTATTATTGTTCATTCGAGTTTGGTGGGGGGTGTGGGGGGGGGGGCGGGCGGGGGGGGGGGGGGGGGGGGGGGGGGGGGGGGGGGGGGGGGGGGGGGGGGGGGGGGGGGGGGGGAGAGGAAACGGCGATTGGTACGTTGATCATACGAACTCCGTATGCAAATATCCCGGCCGGTACTCGTACTTGGTTCTCGAATCAGTTCGAGCACCATATCGCCGACAAGAATAAAGATGCAAATGCCAATCGAGAGTTTCAATTTAGTTATAAAGTCGTACGAGCGCGTTGCCAGAGAAAGCGAGACAGAGAGAAATCGCGAAAGATAGAGAAGACAGAAAGAAAAAGAGAGAAAAAAAAAGAGAGAGAGAGAGAGAGAGAGAGAGAGAGAGAGAGAGAGAGAGAGAGAGGGGGGGGGGGGGGGGGGGGGGGGGGGGGGGGGGGGGGGGGGGGGGGGGGGGGGGGAGAGGGAGAGAGAGAGAGAGAGAGAGAGAGAGAGAGAGAGAGAGAGAGAGAGAGAGAAATCGAAGGACGAAACAGTTGGCGAACAGCTCACCTCCCCGCAAACTTTTTAGCGGGTTGCGCAGTTCGAACCGCCCGTGCTTCCTACGGCTCGAGAACGAAACTTTGAATTTACATTGGCAGCGATAAACGAGTTTTCTCGAATCAAGAATCGATGAGACAGATAGAGGGGAAGATAGAAAAAAAAAAGATATCGCGATGTTTCATTGATAATTTACTTTTTCTCAGGCGTTTCGCAGAATCTCTCGAGGAATCTCTTCGCGTTCCCTTCTTACTCGTCCTGTAACAAAAAATGCAAACTTCGGGTAAAAAATAATTTATAAAAAACAACGTAACAATCTCTTTCTTCTTTGTCCTTATCTCGTAATTGCGTCATCAATCTTTTTTTTTCCATCATTCCGTAAATCATTTCCTCAGTACGCGTAATAATTTCTTCCTTTCTCTTTTCATCCTCGTCCTCGTCGTTCTTCGCCACGAAAACGAGTCGCGATGTTGGATAAATCGTCGAAGCGACAAACTCCGTGACGCGTCTGGTGAATTATCGAGAGCACCCCCACCCCCTCCTCCCCCTACTCCATTGAGTATCCTCCCCAATTTCAAGAATAAAATTTATTCCCTCGTTTCTCCTTTAATTTTATATATGTATAGATATACATATATTTTTCTTTCTCTTCTCTCTCACTACGAACTCCCCTTTGTTGTCTTCTCCGGTGTTCACGGCGTGTCTCATTGTCTATCGTCGAGGGAGGGTTCTGGTACAAACCAACCCCTAGTCTCTCCTCCGACTCACGGAATTTACAACAATGGAACGCCAAAATTCGATGAAAGGGGTTGTTTCGTGGGGGGGGGGGTGGAGGTGGTAGAGTTTGGGGTTTGCACCAGTAATTTCTATATATATAACATGTTCAGTCATCGATGTGTTTTCATCCCCCCCCGCCCTTGTGAAGAATTTCTCTCACCGTTGATATTCAATCTCAGGGGGGTTCGTGACGAAGCCAGTTTTCGAGGGGAGGATTTAATAAGTTACACCCCCGATCAACCCCTACATACGCTTCTTTAGGAGCGCAAAGGCTCGAGCTTTTTACGACTCGATTCGTAACGTGATGTTTGAAACTATATCCTTCTTGGTTCTGTTATTGTTCTTCCCAAAAGTCACCCTCTTACGAAATTCTCCAAGAGAAATTTGCGTGTCGAATCTGGAAATTAAATTTTCCTGGATCGTTAAGCTGGAAAGAATTTTTATAAACAAAAACAAGATATTCGTTGTTGAAAAAGAAAAAAGAACATTTGAATGAACATTTTATTTCCAAGGGTTGATTTATTTATTTATTTACTTCTCTTCGCTCTTTTTCATACAATCTTTACCCTCGATAAGTAAAATATTCCACCCTTAAAAAAAATAAAAAAATAACAAACGAAGAAACAAAAAATTGACTCCTTCCGGTGTATTTCTAGACATTCGTATTTTTGTTTTTGTTTCTCTCTTGGTATCTTCCTTGGCTCTCTAAGCTCGATCGTGGCAAGGGAGTGTGGGCGAGGAAATTGAATTCTCGACGTGGCTGAATCGAATCTTCGTAATCTACACAACCACGATGTAACCCGGTGTGTGTGGGGGGGGGGGGGGGGGGGAGTATATATCCTCATCCCTTCGCATCCCTTTGTGTACCACATCCGGGACGATCCTACGTCACGAGAAGAAAATACATTCGACGGATTTATTCCAAGGTCAATAGGTCATCGCGGTCTATGTGTACGAAATGACGCCATTTCGTAACAGTGAAATACAAAAACGAAAAAATAACAAAAAAAAAACCACCCCTCGTTATGTACATCGTTCTTGTATCTATCTCGGGGGTTGGTGTACGTGCAACGAGGGTAGCGTACACAGAACTCGAAAGGGAGCAAACACGGCACGCGTCGAGAGCTCCAATTAACTAATATCCCCCCTCCCCCTCAGCCCCTCTTCGTGGTACCATCCTCCTCGCTCTCAGCCTGTCCGTGACTTTGTATTCATCCCGCTAACCCCGTTCTGCGGCCTGATAAGCCTCGAGAGTCGCCACTTGGTTTGAGAGTCGTCCATGAACATCTCCACTTTTACTCGATATTATTCTCCCACGTGCTCTCATTGTCTTCTCCCCAGTAAGTATATATATATAATAAAACAATCCAACTATATATATATATATGAATTGTTTTATTGGATATTTTCAAGTAAAATATAGTCTCGTGTGAATAATGTGAAATTCGCTTAATCGAGAAATTATTTTTTATAAAAAATGAGCTATGCTAATTTTTGGAAAAAATAATTATGTCACAAAAAAGATTAGGGTTGTGAGTTAGTCGACAAAATCTTGACAGTATTTATAAGATATTTAAAATTGTTTTATACAAATGTTAATCATTTGAGAAAGTAATATGAAAAATTGAAAAATTGATACACTATTGGGTAAATTTTTAAAAGAATTATGTAATATATATGTATCGAATTATTTTATTCGATAATTAATTGAAATATAGTTTCGTGTGTGAATAATGTGAAATTGGATTAATCCAGAAATTATTTTTTATAAAAAATGAGTTAATGTAATTTTTGAAAAAATAATTATATCGCAAAAAAGATTAGGGTTATGAGTTATTTGACAAAATCTTGAGAATATTTATATGATATTTAAAATTGTTTTATACAAATGTTAATCATTTGAGAAAGTGATATGAAAAATTGAAAAATTTATAAACTATTGGGTAAGAATTTTTTTTAAATTATGTAATATGTATGTATCGAATTGTTTTATTCGATATTTAATTGAAATTTCTAATTTTTTAATTGAGTTTCGTGTGTGAATAATGTGAAATTGGATTAATCGAGCAATTATTTTCTTATAAAAAATGAGCTATTGTTATTTTTGAAAAAATAAATGTATCGCAAAAAAGATTAGGGTTGTGAGTTATTCAATAAAATCTTGACAATATCTATATGATATTTAAGATTGTTTTATACAAATCTTAATAATTTGAGAATCTGATATGAAAAATTGAAAAATTTATAAACTATTTAATAAAATATTTAAAAAATATTTATAACATTTAACCTAAGAAGATACAATAAAATTAATTTACTACAAAAATAAATAATTATTAAGAATACTATACCTATACCCAACACATTATCAAAATTTAAAAAATCGATGAATAAAGTTGAAAAAAATACGTTGACCCGCATTACCCAATTAAAAAAAGTATATTGGTCCATGTTGCCCCATAGCGACATTGTGTCCTCGTTGGATATGCCACAGAGCACTCCGGAAAAGGAAAACTGGTCGCGCGGTGAGAGAGTAACGAAGCGTAACTTTATGTTCGGTCCACTCGTAGATTTCGTGAAAAACTTTTTCGTTCGCGCCCTTTGGAGCATCATCGCTACTGGCGCCGCGACGGCTTTTTGCGAACATACCTTTCTCTCGCTCGTTCGGTTTTCACCAGCCGTTGAAAGTTGACTGGAACGAAAACGTTGGAACTCCATTTCCGACTCGTAGTTACATATATATATAATACACATTAGCAACTTTGTATTCAGACAGGTTTCTATCTTTTCGTACCGACGGGTCTGTAACGCGTTAACTTCCGGAGGGTTGCATTCTGTGTTACTGCACGGCAAATGTCCGACTGGGTCTTGCTGTTTCTCGTGAGTATTATACCTGAAACGTGATGAGCGTGAAATGAGCGAGCTGACGTATAAAAATGGTTTCTACGCGATTTAATATGTAGGATGAGTTTCGCGCGAAAAAAAGCAAAAAAAAAAGATTCCACCTTTTTGAAATATCGCGTTGGAATTTTTATTTGCAATTATGATATATTTCTGTACGATTGATCAATAATTTTTTTTAAATTTATTCTTTTGATTGGGAAATTATGATAAAAATATGATTAAAAATGTCATATTCGTGTTGTCCGGAGAATTTCCGGTTCTGCGAGTTCTATGTGAAGTTTTTTTAAATAAGAATTTGAATAAGGGTAGATCGAGGGTATGAAAATTTTTGTTTGCCAAAAAATTTCCATAGGGGTGTTGAGAAATCGGAAATTTCTGCTAGAACAGAAATATTATACCCGCATTTCCGGTTTTTAAGATTGAGTCAGTCAAAATACTTACCACAAGATTGAAATTGCACTTCCTCACTCGAACGCCAAACAGCGAATTTTATTCACCCTTGGATCCGGTCGTAATTTTGCACTAACGTCCTATGTGTATTCTCAATAAACTCACTTTCACGTACCACCTTTCGTATTAAATTTTATCATCCTGAGGGTGAATCAATATCTCCGAAATATCGTGACGTAAGGGCTGTGGTAAATATTCAGAGTTATAACGTACGAGAGCTTAAATTTCGATCTTGGATGTATGGTATGATCCGATAACATCACAACCGATCGAGGTTAGCCGAACCGGGGTTGATCTCTCGTGTAAGCCCTCTATACGAGAGTCTCGTTGTCGAGCCACTGCGAAAATGCAGCGAGCCGAGAGCTCCGCTATGCTGTAATACAACGAGTGATGTAGCGATACATTTTCCTATCCACAAACGTGGATGTATACATATTTCTCTCTCCCCGTCCCTCTCTGACTCTCTCTGTGTCTGGAACATGCGCTCGATATATACGCATAGATATATATGCGATCCGGAGAGCGAAGAGGAGGAGACATATCTACGTGTAGCCAGTTTCGTGTCACCGGTCGAAGGGTGGCAGCGCTAGCGCGGAAACATAGTTTCCCAGATAATATGCAAAGTTCGATGCTCGAATGTGACGGTAAATCCCTCGTCGACAAATTCGTTCTATTCTCGTTCTATAAACGGAAAACCGATGTATCTCCATTCATCGACGCGATTGTTACATGATTCGACGTAAAAAAGAAGAAAACGGACATTATTTACCCACCTTTACACTCGTGCGAGAAAATAGCGAAAACAATCGTTGAAATTTCTCCTGGAGGATTTTTATTCTCAAGGTCATAAACAAGGAGTCGGATAAAAACATTTTTCACGTTCAACGGTGAAAATTGCTGACCGTATCGACCACGATGCGAATTTTTTTTTTCGATGATACATGCTCTGAAAAAAAGGTGCGTTCTGCAAACGATGAAGGTCGCGCGATGGTTGGTATCGAGGGTGGAACGAGGAATGAAAAAGCTCCGGGCAGTAAGAGATGATATAAAAGAGGGAGAGACACGAAGAGGAGAATCAGCTGGAGTAAGGACGAGGCGCGAGAGAAGCAGACACAGAGTCAAAGAGGTTCTTTTCAGCTGACCGAGCAGACATAAATAACTGAGAGCCATTCGACCCTCTCGAACCTCGGAGGGGTCGCACCGCACTTGACGTTGGTAGCGTGGCGCCTTGGGAGGTCCGGTAGCCAGACACCGGTACCAGAACCAGACGTATCGAAGGAATGAAAAAAACTTCTTTACCGTCGTACGAAAAGAAAAAAAAACTTCGCGATACCTCGTCCCTCGTTGATTGTCGACGTATATCGAGTCGTGAGAAACAATCGGTTGAATACAAATCTTCGCAATCGACCTTGCTAAAATCCATTCCCCTAATTTTGGAATCAATTCCATTCGCATTAATTGGAATATAATTTTCCAAGTCATTGAGATCGATGGATGTCTCCTGCAATAACTTATAGCAACGACAGTTGAATTCCCACCGAGCGTATTGGCTAAATCGAGGTACGTCCATTTCGTTCCATCTCTTTATATCCCTGAACTCTCAGACGACGAGTGAGATCGAGAGAAGAGTGATAAATCGTCCACACATCCATATATATGTATCTGTCTGTACATATGTGTGCACCAGTTGAAAATCAGCCAAAGGTGTTGATGCAGGTGGCGCTTCGTGCATATAACACAGTATATCTCGCACACAGCCACGTTTCTCGCCGACGTTACGGTCGGTAGACCCAGGGAGAAAACGCGCCGCTGGTTTGAGCCAGCAGAGGAGTTGATGGCTCGGTCGTCTCGTTCTAAAGGCCATCGAGGCTGCGAAATTTGCATGTGCGCGATATGCATATGCATACAGTGGCACGAGCGACGCAAGTTGGTGGTAGGGGTAGGTACCAAAAGCACGGAAACCGTAGCATGGTGATGAAATAGGGATGGTCGCCGGGTGTACACAGAGCAATCACAAGGGGTAGCCTCGGCCGGTTATTTCGGTGGTCATGCGGGAGCGACGTGTGCAGGTGCGATCAACGCTACCATATAGGCTTCACTATATCTTCTTTGGTCCAGCTCCAGTGTGTTAAATCTGAAATGAATTATGGTAAAATATGAAAAATAGACAGCTGGAGTTGTAACGAATATGAGAACGCTTCATGTTCTTCAACCTTGTTCACTGAGTAAATAGAAATGTCATTATTAATGTAATTTTCTCAAAAGATTTAAAGATAGTGTTCCAATTCCGAACGATTTCCGATTCCCTAATTGCCCTAAGAAACTATTTGGTATGACTAAGAACTTGGGCATGTGACAAAATTGGTTGGGGAGGAACGAGGGCTTGATGTCAAACTCGAAACTTCCAGGCGGCCAACGATAGTTCACTATCGTAGGGTTTATAGTCTTACCAATTAAAATTCTCAATTTCATGATTGTGCCAGCTATGAACATAGTAAAAATTGCTCACCTTGTACATGAGTGTTCCCCGATTCATTCCCATGGAAATTCGTAATGGCCACTTTTGAAACGTAACCAAATTCGCAAGCTGTCGTAAAGTCACGTTTACTCCAACTTGATTCAACGCCCGGGTAGATCATTCCAGTCATGAGTAAATCGTCTATGAAGTATTCGGCACACACTTTTGTGAACCTATATAAGCAGTTAATTCTATGAACGAGAGGATGGTTTTTTTTTACAATTTGGGGTTGAGGGGAGAGGAGGTATTAGCAGCATTTCACTTTATTACCCACTGGTGCTTCCTCCGAGCCACTAGGGTGTATTCCTTCGTTCCTAGGCATCTTACCTTTTATTACGCCCAGTCGGCTCCATGCCATTTGCCCTGGGGAAGAATAATAGCATTATACTACCGCGTGTATAATAGCAGACTTCACAGCCTATACGACTCTCATCCCGCATTTATGTATCCGTGAGTGACGTATATACGTAAGACGAGGGAGAGTAAAGCATGGAACGACGAAACTCTAGGAGATGTGGACTTTTCATCTCGCCTCGAATATCGATCGTGCTTGGGGTGCGTGAATTCGCCATGTCCGCATCCCTCATAGTCTACCCAACTACGAGCGTATCTATATGTAGCAAGAAGACGTGGAACATGACCAAGAGCCAGAAGGTTAATGGGAAATCTCCGGAGCTCTAGGGTGCAACGATCGCTTCTCCTCTACTGATCGCGGTCCGTTTGTAAAGCAGCTCTCTGTGCTGATCTCCTTCGGTACAGACTAGACTCCTTCACCCTTCTGGGACCCATAATCTGCTTCTTCCCCCATATTACGAACCGTACGTTACGCGCCTAAATCCCTCTCTCAAACCGTCTTGGCACTGTGACAGAGTGGAAGGAGATCAAGTTCCTATGTGCCTATCTCTCCCATGGCCTAACGACTACGGTTAGATTCAAGGATCACACGAGTGGTTACATTGACGCCTCGTTTGATGATTCAGGACTTCCCAATGGATCTTGGGGTCGTACGCCTAATTCCAATTCCGGAAACTTCTTCGACCAAGGATAAACCAGGGTAACCTTTTTCTTCTATCGCATCAAACTGAATTTAATTACCGATCGTGGTCTGGAATATTCCCGGCCGAATAAAACTAGGACGATGGATCGAAGCTTCCAGACGCTGGGTCCTGTCGTTAATGAGGGCGGGCTTTGTCAATTTGGGTAACCTTGCTGTTTTCCCTTACAGTCTTTTAAAGAATCAATAGATTTATAGTCGCGTATACGGCACTCTTCGATACATGATTCGATCATACACGTTATGTTCGGTTTACCACCTATAAATGTATACATATATAGACATACGCACGCACGTACTCGTAACTAGAAGACGATATATTGTCTTGCCAATAACCTTTGTTGCCCTCAGGAGAGACATAGGAAGCCTGGTAGAGAACGTATTCCGACTATCAGATCCGTCGTGTTTCCCGGTCCGATGCGTGAGGACGGCGTCGATGTACTACGACCGCGAGAGGGCGCTCGTGTAGCCTCCCGCGTCTCGGCCCCATAGAGAGCGGCGTCGCTCCGTACCCGAGCACTTACACGACACGTAGGCACAGACGCGGTACGAAGCATCGTGACGAGTGTTGTATATATCACCGAGTAGGCAGGGTAAGAGAGTGAGACGGATAGGGGATAGAGTTACTGCGAGGAGACCGTAACGGCAACACGGGCTTCAAATCCATTGGGAACAAAATGACGCTGGGATACACGACTCCCTTGAGAGTCGTGTATAGGATCCTCGTAGCGACTGCTGTCGTTCCACTCTCGACGTGTACTCCTCGAATCGTCCATAACACTCAAGTTTTCTACGTCCATGTTGTTGTCCTGGCGACCTTTTCTCAATGTCTTGCCTCTCTCCTCCCTCTGTCTATCTTCCGAATAAAAACAAATATCTTCGCTCTCCCTCGTTCTTCTCCTTCTTCTCTCCACCTTTCCTTGTTCATGCGTTGAATAAATCAAGCCTGGACTCTTCTCTCTTACTTTCCCTCTGCACGCACACGCCCGTGTGTAAACAGCGAGAAAGTATTTCCTGGTACGAAATGAAAGAGAGAGAAAGAGGGAAGAAAAAATAAGGGTGAAAGTAAGATTGAGCTTGCGCCGTTTCTACGTCGAGCAAGAGGAGAGAGAACTTGCTAGGACTTTTTCCATCTCTGCGCCGGCAATAGCAATATATACGAGGAGTAAATAGTTTGTGAGAATCCTCCCTCTCTCGGTCGTATAGGTAAACTACGTACACAGTCATCTGGCACGATACCAACTTCCTTCCTTCTTCCCTTTCTCTTTCTCTCTCTCTATCTCCCTACTTCCTAGATCCTTTCTCTCATCGCCTGGTAGATGAGAAATTCAACTTTGCCAGTGCCACCATTCCCTCCTATATACCTATAGCGATAACGTGCAAGGAGAAAAGCTTCGCACATGCCAGACAGAAATGTGGAAAACGCAAAACTTTGTCGTATTTCACCGGTTGGAACGCTTGGAAAGAACGAACGGATAGCGAGAGATAGAGAGAAGGAAGGAAGGAAGAAGAAAAAAGAAGTTAGTACTCTCTTCTCGTTAGTCGCGACGAGGGCACGAATCTCATTCTGCGTTTATAAACGGGTCATTCCGCCATTAACCAACGAGCTACCCGATCTTGGATCCATCCCCATTTCTACGACCTCTTGCTTTACGTCCTTCAAAAATTACGAAGAAATTCTCGAATACAGTCAAGAAACAATTTTTCACAAAATTTGGAAAAATTTGCAACTCGTAAACAACAATAATCTTTCTAACGTCAAATTATTCGAATTTTTTGAAAAAAAAAAAAAAAAAATTTTACCTTCGTAAAAATAGTTCAATTTTTCGTTTTTTTATAGAAAACAAACGTTCAAATTTTTGAGAGATTTATTTTTACATCACGAGGAAAAAGAGATAAAAATTGTGAAAAAAGGAAGATGGGCGTAAAAAATTTAACGTTCGATGGGTTTTACTGAAATCCAGTCAAGAAACAATTTTTTACAAAATTTTCAAAAATTTGCAACTCGTAAACAACAATAATCTTTCTAACGTCAAATTATTTGAAT
>JAPYZT010006625.1:0-10548 GCA_030522965.1 Tryphoninae sp. A BG-2022a | reverse complement strand
AATTAAGATTACCACAATGAGGGAAGATTATTGCAATACCTACCAGTTTTTGATAATTGCAAGTCGACGAGAATTAATAAGCGCGGTAACGCCCTGCCTGCCGTTCAGTCGACGCATGGAATTCATTGACAAGTACCTAGTGATCCTGATAGAATCATAATGTATATATATATATATAGGTGTATGTGTGACGAGGGTGCGAAATGTTGGGGAGAGAGTGTTCGATCGGTGACCGTAATCGAATTCTCGAAAACGTATATATACGTGCGAAGCTGCTCTCATCGTCGCCTCGTTCCACGTGACGAATGAAACGGTGCAGTCATTGGCCATGACAACATCCCTCATTGTCAACAGACAACTTCCAACGTCCATTACAACGCTTCTCCCCTAACTTTGGTGTCAGACATTTCGAACTACGCTACGATCAATTAATCACGAAAAAAAAATGAACAAACTCCTATCGCGTCGTATTATTAATTTCAAACGATTCAAGCAATCGATACAAAATTTGACGATCAACGACAGTAAAAATCGATCTTCTCACGATTTTATCGATTTATTCGATTTAATGAAATTCGAGACGAGTAATTTGAATAAAATCGACACGAGCCTCATAAAAATTTCACGATTTCACGAATTTTATCGTTTTTTTTTTATTTAACAAATATTTATAAATTTTTTATTGGATTTATAAATTTCGCGCATATTTAGATTTGTTTGTATACGAGTGGCCAATGACTGTACCATATTCGCGTGTATCAGTGCGTCATCGATTTGACCAACTGTCGACCTCGTTCCGCTGTTTCCCAAAGACTGCCCTGGCATATCCTCGTCCGAGCGAATGTTTCGACACGAAGCGCGGACAGATAAGAAGAGGACGATCGCTCACACGTTTTCTCGCACCTCGAACAGTTGCCATGCCAACTGAGAATGTTCGCGAGCTGAGAAAAGGTGTTTCCCTCTACGAACCCGACACTTCCGGATCGTCGAGAACGAACCCGGGGATTGAAAAGCTCGAACGGTAACGAAAAATCATCGCTTAATCAACGTTTTATTGAACATCGAATCAAAATCTCGACTCGAGCTCAAAACGGTCAGTCGGTCACGTAAGGGTTGCAAAAACGATGAAGGGTTGGTCCCTGCTAAGAGATAGATCGATAAGATTTTCTAAAGGTCGATTCGACACGTGTTATTTTCAGAATTAAAATTCCTGGGTGACCTTGAAACTCAAATTTACAAAAACCAATTTTCCACTCGAACAACCTTCGTCCCTTCGTTCCATAGAAAATTGTTATTTTCATATCGATAATGGGATTATCAGTTTCTTTTTTCCAATTACAATTTTACCCACTGACCCATGAAAATGTAAATTTATTGCAAATTCAGAAATATATGAATAAAAATCGTACGAATATTTAAAAAATATTTCGATAATCTTATATTCAATATTCATCCCCATTTTTAGAACAGTTTGTTTTTTCCCTCCTCAGTCAAAGCTCTCGGTCTTTGCATTATTTACATTTATTTACACAATTTTTTGTTTCACTACTTTATATGAAAGCTGTTCCATCCGATCGGAAAAATTAAAGATAATTACATCGACAAAAATTCTAAATTTCACAAAATTTGAAAATATGTAAAAAAAATTCCATGATAAAAAAATGAATAAAAATCGTACGAATATTTAAAAAATATTTCGATAATCTTATATTCAATATTCATCCCCATTTTTAGAACAATTTGTTTTTTGCCTCCTTAGTCAAACGCTCTCGGTCTTTGCTTTACTTACACAATTTTTTGTTTCGCTCCTTTATATGAAAGCTGTTCACCCGATCGGAAAAATTAAAAATAATTACATCAACAAAAATTCTAAATTTCTGAAAATTTGAAAATATGTAAAAAAAATTCCTATGAAAAAAAAAATGACATACTTTTGTAATTTCAGGGGTGAATAATTCTGAATATTTATATTTAAATGTAACGATAACGGTTTTATATTTCTTTCTCCCTGTCTCTCTCGTCCGACGATCGGCTACGTCACAACTGAAACGTTTCCCTCTCGTTTTCTCCCGTATTTCACACAATAGCACAAGCCCTACGTACATAGAGTTGAATTCTATAGCCGTTATAACGGTCGAGGCAAGGTGGCCCCGAGAACAAGTCTCTATGAAACCGAGCTTGTCTTGATAGGAAAATTCACTCCTACGTTCACTTTCATGTATCCGCACGTCCCGCAATTTTGTTCACCCTATTTTTTATTCATACTCTTACACCCACATTGTTCTGGACGTTGGTTTCAATACGTCGATCAATTTGCTAAAAAAATATTCGCTCGTTTCAGGTAATAATCGTTCGATCCAATTTGTGCAAATTTCCAAATTTTAGAATTTCTAATCAATTTTACCTGTAAACTCATAATTGGATAGAATTTATTAATTTTTACACTGTTTGATCAAATTTATATTATTATTTATTTTTTTGTTCATTCTCGAAAACTTTTATTCACGTTTATTATTGATTTTTTGTCAAGTAATTTCGCGGATGAGACACTTCTTTTTTTATCGTAGAGTTTCATTTATGGTTTTTCAACCCTCGAATTTGATAGCTAGTATTAATTTTAGTGGTTTGTTCATCAATTTTGTATCGCAGGTGTTTCGCAGATTCGTCGGTTTTTTTTTAACCCCAGGGTAAGTAGGAAAAATCGAAAGGCTAAGGGATGCAACTTTAGGCCATTGCTTACATTTTTTCCTCAAGTAATTTCGCCATTTTTCATCAAGAAATTTTGCAGATACATTTTTTTATCGCAAAATTATCAAAGAATATATCCACTTATGGTTTTTCAACCCTCAAATTTGATAACTGGTATTACTTTCAGCATTTGGAAATGTTCGATTCTTTATTATTTTTCTTCCTCACCTCCGGAAACACTTTTTTCAACGTCCATCATTCTTTTTTATCGAGGAATTTCACAGATTCGTCGATTTTTTTTAGCCCCAGGGAAAGTAGGAAAAATCGTAGGCCTGAGAGGGATGCAACTTTATGCCATTGCTTACATTTTTTCCTCAAGTAATTTCGCCATTTGTCATCAAGAAATTTCGCAAATACATTTTTTTATCGCAGAATTATCAACGAATTTATCCATTTACGGTGTTTCAACCCTCAAATTTGATAACTGGTATTACTTTCAGCGTTTGGAAACGTTAGATTCTTTTTTTTTTATCGAGCCATTTCGCAGATTCGTCGGTTGTTTTTTTAGCCCCAGGGAAAGTAGGAAAAATCGTAAGCCGGAGGGATGCAACATTATGCCATTACCTACATAACGTTCGGCTCGTAAAGAGGCCCTTATTAATAGAGCCTCATCGATCGAGGGTCTCGGCTGGTTGCTAACGGGAAATGTAAGTTCGAGACAATGTCTATGTTTAGTACATTAATTATACACGTATGTTTATATCTCTGTGCATCCTGTACCAAAACCTTAGCACACGTGCCGATGTTTTTTTATCAACCCCGAACCTCCCATTTACAACCATGGGCGATCCTATCGAAATTTCTCAGCTTCGAAAAACACGGAAACGGAAGTAAAATAAATAAATAAACCAAAAATAAAATAACAAGAAAAAACTCGACCATGCCATAATCGATTCGACGATATCGCGAAACGTGCGTGACCCGAGAACTTGTGCGAACGGACAAGCCCACCTCGTAATATCTTTATCCATATCGATAAGATATCACCTTCATTTTTTCATGAACATGACTCATGGCATTAAGAAAAATAAACAAAATTTTTAACAGTGGGACGATGGTCATGTGGTAAAAAAAATATGAAAAATATGAGGGGCGAGGGGGGGGGGGGTTAATTATGAAAATAAACTTTTGTTTCATTGTTTAAATAGTTCGTTTGAAAATTGAATCGCATTTTGAAATAATTCACAGAGCACTGGTAGTCGTATTAATTAAATTTGGATCTAGACTGTAATCGGTGGTAGGATTGTTTGGTGAAGTTTTAATTGCGGAATTGTCGTCTGGATCACGGAGAGAAACCTTGCACTCGAGCATATTCGCGAAATTAACGTGATTTTGTAAAACAACGGTTACTATAATTCGACTGTGAAATTGATTTTTAGTTTACTGAAATCTAATTAATGTAATGGTTTGATCAACGAGATTAATTAACGCAATTTAAATGAAACGAATAAACGGATTAATTAATTAATCGGGACAATAAAATAACTAGGTTGCAAGATTGAAATAATTGTTGGGTAAAAAAAATGTTGAATAAAATAATCGGAGAATTAAATATTTCAGATAATATTTAAAATAGACAAGACAAAAACTTGAATCGAGACCTTGATAACGAAGAAATATTCTTATCGCACGGTAAAATTAATCGCCTGGAGCGAAACAAAAATTCGATTATTTTTAATAACAAAGAACAAAGCTAAATTAAAGAACACCTACAAAAATCGATATAGCGAAAAATAAATAACGAACTACGACGATTACAATTCCTCCTAACTCAAACAAAACGAACGAAAAAAAATTCTCGAAAATCGCAACATCCAACAAAATAATAAATCCATCAAATTAATTCAACAAACCTTGAAAGAAAAATTCTCTTTTGTTTTTTCGTACTCACTCGTCAATCTCGTCTTCCTCCAGTAGTAGACTCATCTTATCTCCCTCGACGTGAACAAATCGACTAGGACAAAGTTCTTCTTTCCTCTTCGAAAAATCAGGTACACGTTTCAACGAGAAATAAAATCAGGTGTGATTGTAACGATGGCAAGGAGAGAGAGAGAGAGAGAGAAAGAGAGAGAGAGAGAGAGAGAGAGTTACCGAGTGATAAGAACAGAGATAAAGAGACAGAGCCAAATAGGTAAAGAGAGAAAGACAGATAGAGATAGAGAGAGAGAGAGAGAAAAAGAGATCAAAATTTCAGGGTGTAGTCACTGCTGGTTTGCACATAGGTCGCTCGTGAACGAAGAAGAAAAAACGGGGTCTCGAATCGGACGTGTTCGCGGAAGTCCCTACGTGTACGAGGCGCTTCTAGCGTTTGCACCAGCACTCGATAGTCGCCTGCACATGATACCTTCGAATTCGACCAAGCTCTACGGGTGTACGACGAGACTAGCGCTCGACCTGCGCTTGCGCCATAGGACATTTCCCCGCTCTATCACCCCCCCTCCCCCTCAGCCCTTCTCACCGATTCACCGTTTCGCCGAAGTAAAGATTCCTTTCGGTTATGGCGCGGTGAGCAGGCGTTCCATACTCTTCCCCTCCCTTCTTCTACTGCCCATCCTGATTATTCCACGGCTACCGGACCAACCGTCACCAACCCCTATTTCGCCCAACCCCGGTACAAGGGCTCGAATTTTTAAGAAACATCATGAACTTACATGGGTCAACTCGTTGGAGGGAGAGAAAAAAAAATTTACCGCGAAAGGACTCGTTTTGCTTGTTCACTCTTTCTCAGTCTCTCTCTCTCTCTTTCTCTTTTTCGTCCTTTTCTCTTTCTTGCTCTCGACCAAGGAGTTTCTTTACATGCGCAAAAATTTCAAGGACTTCTGCACCGACTCTGGAACGAAAAAAAAAAGAAAATCGATCGAGTCGAGGGGTGGAAGTTTTTAGCCCTATTTCAGAACCAGCTCTTTTTTTTTACTCGTTTTTATTCAAATCACGTTGAATTTGGTTTATTTGTGGGGTAGATATGTTGTATTTATTGTTTGGGTGTTTTGTATTCGTTTATGGTAAAACGTTTTTGTTTGTCGTTCGCTCGTGTCAAATTTGTTTACATTGCCTTCATTCCTATTTGCTGAATTACAGAAAATTAAGGTAATGACAATCTAACGTCTGAATGAATTTGCAAATTTGTGGGGAAATTTTATGAATATAAACATTCTTAAATTGTCGACTGGCTCAGGCAAATTCAATTATTGAATTATTTGTCTCATAACGAAATACAATCCACCCTCGAACAATTTTTTTAATCTTCATTAATAATTGCGTCTCCATTACCTACGTTTAATCGTACATTGCTATTACTTTTTCCATTTAATTTATTAACACTTTGAGCTCTAAGGACGCATATATGCGTTAGCCTATGCCTCTGCGGATCACATAAGCTTGAAAGTACTCAGGTCTCAAAGGGTTGAGAAAATTATTAGTTCGCGTTTTTGTCACGTGGCGCTGCGCTCTAGTTTCCCTAGATATTCGATTTTCGCTGAGTTTTCATCGTTGGGCATCGAAATGCAACCTATATGATTCCCAACTTTCTAGATCGTCGCGTCGAACAAATTTTTATAAGTAATTTCCCAATTATCTTGTGAGAAAAAATCAATTAAATTTTTGCAATGATCGAATCACCAGTGTCCTTATCAATCTCATCTATGTAAAAAGCTTACACAATAAATTAAAGAAAAATCTGCAACCTCCTCATGGTAGAGAGTAGAGAATACGTTCGATGAAGAAATCGGTGGATGATCGATAATTTCCAAAAGCCACCTCGACGACGTTTCTTCATTTTCCAGGATTCGTGACAAGGACATCAAGGATGTGGACGAGGAGGTCGAGTGGCCTCTTTCAGCCTTCGATACTACTGTCACAAACTGTGTTTATTTCTTTTTTTTCTTTTTTTTATCATTAATGTATATTATTTATTATAAATAAGTTAAAAACATTGATTTCATTTTGGGTTTTGGTAGGTGTTTACATTTTATACACACAGAAAGAATACCAAACATATTATGCTTTCAGAAAAATGTATACTTTTTTTTCTTTTTTTTTTTTGCGCTTTTTGTTGTTGTTGCAGTTGTTGTTTCGTTTTGACAAGAAATGATTTACAAATGAACTATAGCCACGGATTTGCGTTTCTTCGCGTTCTTTCTTGCTTTCTGTTTCATTTTTGTTTTTCGTTTTCTCCCATTTTTTTTTGTTTGTTTTTCACTCTCACACGTTGCCTCGTGTCACAGGCATTTAAAAGTTACAAACACCTGGCCACGTCACGCCGCGATTAGAGTCTGTATTTTTTTCCCTTTTCTTCCTTATTTCCTCTCGCGTTTCTCTTTCCTTCGTTTTTACTACCCCGTTTTTTATTATTATTATTTTTTTTTTTTCATTTTCCCAATCTTTCAACCCGAAACGTCTAACGCAGCGTCGTTACACACTTATATCCATACTCGTCGAACGTTATTACAACTAATAATCGCGGATATCGCATTGCCCTTTTGTGCTCTTTCTCTCTCTCTCTCTCTCTCTCTCTTTCATTCCAGCCATACACAAACTCACTCATACATACATTCACGTTCGGTCGGAGACACATTTTTGCCGCGATTCGTCGATCGATTCGATATTCACGTATCGATCGTTTCGATTTACGAATATCGTTTGCGAGTTATCGATTCGGGTCGATATATCGATATCGACCCCCTAGCGAAAGATCGATTCGATATATCGAGATCAACCGGTCGATCATTTCGATATATATATCGATCGCCTTAAATTGTCTCGATATATCTCGATCTCTCGATTATTTCACGCTCTCGCGTCGCATTCTCACGGATGATTCTTTTTTCTCGCTTTTTTTTCTCTCTCGCACATCCCTTTCTCGCGTACACAATTATGGTCACAACGATCTTTTTTCGCAAATTCACTCGCACTGAAAACCAAGCAATATTATTATTATTCGATAGTATTTTTTTGTTGTTGTTGTTTGTTGTTCTTGTTGTTATTATCTCTTAATATACTTTATTTAATGTATTTATATATATAATTTTTTTTTCATGTTTCTTCCATATAAACTCAGTTTCTTTTTTTTTTGCATTTTTTAATATTTTTTTTTTGTTTTTTCGACCGAAGTAGGTATGACGTATGCTGCCCGGTGTACGCGCGGCGCTGACGGCGCGAATCGTTGCTGCGCTCGGTGGAAATCGCGATCGGATCGATTTTTATTACAGATTGTTACACTTTTTATTTTGTTCTCACTCTCTCTCTCTCTCTCTCTCTCTCTCTTTCTCTCTATCTTCTCTGTCCCTCAATCACTCTCTCTCCCTCTCTCATTCATACCCTCTCACTCTCTCTCTCTCCCTCTTATTCCTCCAAATTTCTCAACTCATCCTCGTCCTCGAGCCACCGAGCGACGAACAATCGCCTTCGCGCCACTGAAAATAAAAAAATTGTTTTCTTTTTCAACTTCCGACAGCGTCGTTATGTTTTTTTTTTTTTTTTTTTCTTAATCGTGCGAGTATTCTCTCTAGGTCACGCGTTGTCTAGCAATTTCCACCACCTCACTCGGCGTCTTTCTCATTTTTGTTTTCACCGTTATTATTTTCTCGTCTTTTTCGTTGCCTTTGTTGTTACATTGTTTTTCTCTAATTCTCAAAATCTTCCCTGGTCTCTCCGTCGTCCAAAAGTTCTCGACCGAGGAGGGAATCGCGAATTTCTCTGAGGTGGTGCAAACGGCCATTAATGTTCGTGTCTCTGTTTGTGCGTACGTGTATTTCGTCTTATCGAACGAGAGAATACCAGCATTTTTTTGTTTTCTTCTTCAATTTTTTCCCCTTTTTTTTCTTTTTTTTTGGGCAGTGCGCTGGCCCAGCATGAGCGAGCGCAGGCAGTGAGCAGTTCATGCATACGTACACTGTGAGGTGGATACAAAGCGGAGCGAGAGACATGCGCCCGTTGTGTATTTGAATTATTTTGTTTTCCTTTTTCTGATTTAACCTTTCCTCACCCACTTTTTCTTAGTTTTATACAACGTGAATTGCATGAGATGTCGCACAACGAATTCTGAGGTAGATGACGCCATTACAAACAAAAGTTGCAAATAAACATTAGGGATATTGTTAATAATTTAGGAGATATAAATATTTTAAATTGGTCCAATCAGAACGCGCCGAGAAGCGTCGAAGCCGCCCACACCCATCTAGCCGTAGATATAACATAGATTAGGGCGTTACATTTGAATTTGTAAAATTCAGAACAGTCAATTCGACTACATTGTATTTTTCCACAGTCATTTTTTTGACGGGCATTGGCTGCTCTGAATTTAGGCGGGGGGTGGGTGACTTCAACGCTTGTCGATACATCGGACAAAATTCAGAGCAGCCAATGCCCGAGAAAAAAATGACTGCGGAACAATACAAGCAATCTAATTGACTGCTCTGAATTTTGCAAATCCAAATGTAATGCCTTAATCTATGCTATATCTACCGCTAGATGGGGGTGGGTGGCTTCAACGCTTCTCGGCGCGCTCTGATTGGTCCGATTAAAAAAATGTATATCTTGTAAATTATTAACAATATCCTTAATGTTTATTTGCAACTTTTGTTTGTAATGGTTTCATCTACCTCAGAATTCGCTGTGCGACACTTTATGCGATTCACCCTGTATATTCCTCGCGTTTCGATTCGTTTTACAATTTCTCTCTTTCTTTCTTTCTTTCTCTCTCACACTTTCTCTCTCTCTCTCTCCCTCTCGTGTGTGCGCACAGAATCGAAGGCTCATGTCTCTAACTACGCGACGACATCGCGTCGTCGCCGGTGAAAATGACGAGGGCCGAATGAAGATACAAAAGAAATATTTCTTTTCTTCTTCGTTTTCGAGAAGAAAGCAAGAAAAAAACGAAAATTTCTCGCGATACGAAGAACAAACGTCATTACGACGGAACAATTTCGTTTTTTTCTTTCCCCCTTTCTTTCTCGTGTTTTTTTGTTTCCCTCACTCTCGTCGTGAATGATGAAATGACGAGGAAAAAAAAAAAACGTTTTACAAAAATTCTAGCAATCGATCATGCGCGAAACGAATTCGAAGAACGTGTAAAACGCGCGTGAACATTTTGGCCCTCGAGGTTCTCGATAAGGACGACGACGTCGAGGACGACGACAGGAGGACCGAGAGAGCAAACATTCATCAGCTCTGTCTCTCTCTTTCTCTCTTTCTCTCTCTCTCTCTCTCTCTCACTCTCCCTTACACTCCTCCCAAATTACCTAAATTCACATCAAACAGATGCCGTTTTCCTAATATTTTGTAATTTTAAGGATTTCGGAGCGAAGTTTATCAGTTTTTTTCTCATCTAAAATTATTGTTTGTTGCTATGTTTTCTTTATCCTCGTCGCTCTTTTTTTCTTCTGAATGAAGATGAAGAAGAATAAGAATTCTTCTTCATCTTCGTCTTCTCCTTTCATCTTGTTTGTTTCTCGTTCTTGCTTCTTCATCTTTTTGTTTATATCTTCACGGCGTTGTTGGTTCATTGCTGGATGTTCGGATTACTGTTTATTATTTTCCTCTTTGTTCTCGCTGACGCTGCTGCTTTTATTTTTGACCCTATTTTCTATGTTTCATTTTATTCAATTTCTTCTCCTTCCACTTTTCGTTTACTCTCTCTCACAAGCTCCCCCCCCCCCTCCCCTCTCTCTCTCTCTCTCTCTCTCTCTCTCTCTCTCTCTCTCTCTCTTCCTCACATTCTCGTTCTGCCTCCTTTATATATATTATATGTAACAATATTTATACGATGAATCGTGAATTTGAGTCACATGCAGAAAAAACTTA
>JAPYZT010006619.1:0-13349 GCA_030522965.1 Tryphoninae sp. A BG-2022a | reverse complement strand
TTTTATTTTTAAGACATGTTTATGTTCATATCCTTCGTGCTCCTTTTGTATTTTTAAGACACGTTTATGTTCATATCCTTCGTGCTTCTTTTTTATTTTCAAGACACGTTTATGTTTTTAATTTGTAGAATTGGCATTGAATGTCTCATACGTGAGTTCAGTACACGATTTAAGAAAAATCTTGTAGTGTATACGATAATGCCCCACGTGTATTGGCAATACGACGACAAGGCAGCTCCCAACGTTCGCTAATGACGCGAAGAGATACCACCGATACCTCTAATTAATTCCACCTATCTTCTCGATATACAAATGCCCACGGTGAAGTTCTCTCGCGCCCGCGAACCGCCCGTTCCGCGTTAGCCCGTCGCGCAGTTCACAACCGCGTGACTGTATCCTTTCGTCGAGGGTTCTCGCCAGACTATTCTTATTATTCTTATTTTCCTTTCTTTCAAAAATAAAAATCATCGCCCGACCGCCTTTTATTCAACTCGAGGTCGTAGGTCACCGGTACCTTTTCACGGCTTTCTCAGCGTCGTGGAAGACAAAAAAGTGTGAAACGATTGTGCGAAATGCTCGTTCAAGAGTACTGAACTTTCTACATTCACGATACATTTTCTTAGCGAGTCTATAAACGATATCGTCGCGAGTAATTTATTCGTAAAAAAAAACGTCATTAGCCACAATGAATTTTGCTTCCTCGTTCAAACTCGCTTTGCTCTAAAAATCTATTTGACATAAATTCCCTCTGTAAAATAAATTCTCAAGACGTCCAAACATCCGGAGGATTTAATCGCACAAGCACATTCCTAGCTTTTCGTGAAAACGATGAAAATTTTCAATGAAACATTCTTCAATGCAAAATTTCTTCGCTAAGAAAACAAAAAAAAACTGTTAACAAAGTAAAAATTTGAAAAATGACTCTAATATCAAAATGAACGAAAGCCATGAAACGTGATACATAGTTGTAATTATAGTTGAATACTCACACGAATATCGCATTTCACTTTTTTCCTCGGAAGTGGCGAAAAGATCCAAATGTTCATTCGTGGTACGAATCTTAATAATTACGCAAGGTGCGCGCGAGGGAGAAAGAGGCGTGCAAGAGGCACGCACAACAAAGCGTATTCGCGATTCGTACGCGAAAAAAGCTGAGGTCGTAAATATTTTCTCGCTGAAATTGACGCGAGGTCTGGTGTACAGAAGACGACGGTCAAAAAAAAACGAGACACGTTAACATTTTTTGTCTACATGCGTACAACATATATAATTACACCCGCGAAACACGCAAAATTATTGTAACACGATACAGTTCATATCGTCGAGTGAGTTCTCTCTCAGTCTACGCGGCGGTGGCACGCAGTTATTTCCCTCTCTCCCTCGCTCTAACGTGTTCCCATTCTGATTCTCCAGTATTTTTTATCCAAATCGTCGCTTCGGTGCGGAGCAAAAAAAAAGCGCGAAAGCAAGAATTAAAACGGTGCGTTATCGTCGCAGTCGTCGGATCGTCAACTATATCCTATATTATATTCCTATTATATTCGCTGAAGAAGCCACCGACGAGACAAACGCATCCGCGCTTTCGATCGTCAGTGAGAAATTGAAGAGCCCAAACGAATTTTAGAACCGCACAGTGCATCGCGCATTTATCTCATCGCGACGACCGATCGAAAAGTTTTTTCGTTAAATTTCCTTTGATTTTTTATTAAATTTGTTTAGTTTCTTTTATATCTTGCGGATTTTTGACGATCGATGTGAACCTTCGTTCAAAGGCGACCGGTTCGTCGCGTACCCGCGACCGTATCTGATAACAGTAAACGCGAAAAATTGTGTAATGCTCTCTCGCGCGGAAGGGTGAAGAACGACTCGAGTCGACTTCACGAATATATATCACATCGAAGAACCGAAGTAGGTACACGATATAATACACGGTGTGCGTGGTAAACATACTCGGGAGTTTTTTCGTCTCCCGTACGTTTCGCTGCTACCGATATGCCGATATATACTTAATGTGGTCGTAAAGTGTCTTCGGGGGACAAGTAAAGTGAAGGAAGCATCGAGGAAGAGTTTCACGACGATATATAGACGTATATATATATATATATATATATATAAATATACAAGTATTGAATAATCTTATGTGCATTGGGAACGAGGAAGAGGACAAGTTTTCTGCGAATGTTCAACATGTCCAGTGACTCTCAAATTGGCCAAGGTATTGTCATTTTTATTGTATATACGTTCTAACGATCGATCGTACTTGTTTTATAAATTAATCGCCGATATTGATAAATTTTGCCATTATTTACGAAAATTTGTCAAGCTAGTTTGAAGAATAGCGTTTTGTTTGGACGTGTAGTTTTGTCACCATGAACTAACGACCTTTCGAAAACGTTTACCTAACGGTTCTCTTATCGAATATTCAACGAGTGTGGATGACGCGAATTATCATTTCGCAAATTTTAATTAAAAATAAATATTGAAAGTTATATTAATTCTAATATTAATAATAAAAGCAATGATAATCCTTATTTTTATTTTATTTTTTAACAAATTCAAGCCAACGAATTACGTTTATTTTTAATTTTATTTTGCAAGAATAAAAAGAAACAATATTTACAAATTAACTTTTCACACATATACACTTTCAATATTTGTTCTGCGTACAATTTATTTCCACCGTTCCACGAATGCATTAGCCATTTTTACAATAATTAATTCCAGTTTCCAAACATCTCCAACAAACGAATTATAATTGTACGACAGAACTCTCGATGACGTTTTTCTATTCGATCTAAATGGAGCACACACAATCGTCATAAATTTCTGTCACCAATACCTAAGCCTTAAAAAAAGATAATCAAAATAATAAAACAAATTGAATTTCACAACTGACGGTCGATGTTCCAGCCTCTATGGCTATTAGCTACCGTCAGACTAAGCGATTTAATCGAGAAGCGCGTTATTGAGAGAGGGTGTTATAGGCGTGAACACCGTTTGTTTGGTCATCTATTAGGCAATAACAACCAACGGTGTGTGACAGGTGTGAACGTAAAGGTAGATGTGTGTATGTTCCCCGTTATTCTCCCAGTACACACGTGAAAAACTGTGTATGTGTACGAGTGTGTGACTGGGTCTCGTCGGTGCTGGTCGCGCCTGGCAAGGATAATTTATTCCATACCGGGGGCACCCTGCGGCCCTCTGCCACGCCCTGAGCCGTCACTACACACCATTTGTGTATGTGTGTGTGTGTGTGTGTGTTGCTTTCGTGCGGAGAGTCGAAGCTTTCAGGGAACGAACCGAGAGAGAAAGAGGCTTATAGTTTCTCGATGGCACGGTCGGCCAAAGGATCTCGTGCTCGCGCGCGTGCTCGTCGACCCTCCCCTTCAGCACACCTCTCGCACGTCCTATCTCTGTCTCTCCACCGTGCTCAGCTTCTTCATAATGTAGCATCTGCAAACAACCACGTCATAAACACACCCCTAACGGCAAATATACCCACGGAGACAATTTATTTCGAGCTAATATACGAGCCAAACCGTTCGTGTCATCTCATTCTCCCTCTCACCTTCGTGGATGTGGATGTGTCCGTGTGCTTGTGGGTGTACGTGGACGCCACCTCGAAACTGGGACATGGTGGATGGTGTAAGATGATTCGGGTTAACTTTATAACATTAGTCTTTTAGGAAATGTCATCGTGGATTTTGACATGATTTGTTTTCATTGTTTGAGCTTATCAATGTAGTCCTCCTGTGTATGAGGATGATGAACATGTCTTCTTCCAAAGTTCTTCCTTTTCCAATGTTTTCGGCCATCAATTGAAATTTCCAAAATTTACTTACGTAATTTCCCACTATTTTCACGAGGTAAGAATTGCTGTTTTTTATAAGATTATTCGATTCTTCAAATTCTAAGAAAAGAGTATTTAATGACAAAGCAAAAATAAGAAAAACACATATAATGTAATCAAGGTCGGAAAAAGTTGTAAAACTTCACTGGTTGGATTTCCGAGCTAGGTAGCGTTTCCGAAATAAAAATTACGGAACGGATTCGTTCATCGAAAGATTTATATCGAGACGTCACGAAACGTCCCGTACAGAGGGATCGGCGCGCGAGGTGTGACAACTGAAAAAGGCACCCTCGACACTTGGTAACGGAGCGGGCGTCACTCCCCGCTGAGGATCTTCGATACGACCCGAAGTGAGAAAGAAGCCCGCGGGTGATCTTCGAAGAACGGTCCGAAAACACGCGACGAACCCTTCTCTCGGTTCTCCACGCGTCATCTCGACTCACGGAAACGACGAGGGCCGAACGAAGAACTCGAAACGAAATGAAGGATGACGACGCTGCGAAGAAGACTGAAAACACAAGGACGATCCTATACCCTTAGAAATCTCTAAAACTATACGGACGGTAAGCGAATGACGCGAAAACAGAGCTCGCAAAGACGGAAAATAAAACATCGCATAGGAGTAACCGTGTGCGTACGGTCTCAAAGACGAAGAGGCAAACACGAAGAAGACGAAGACGAAGTCCCCGTTCCAGAGGCTGGCTATGGTTGATGCCGCTCGGCGCTCTTCGGCCGCACTTCTCTCTCTTTCTCTTTCACTCGAGCGTATAACCGAGAGGAGCTTCGCGTTCATGGCAATGCATTCAAGGCCGCTTCGAATCTGAACGCATAAACATGCCATGTGATCTTGGACGCCCATCACTCCCTATAATAACAATAAGAATCGCAGGATCCCGCACATCGACGTTCACTTTGCTGCCAAAGTCTTTCTCTCTCTCCCTCTCTCTCTCTCTCTCTCTCTCATTCGCTATCCTCTTCTTCTCAAGATCTTCTCTACACACACGAAGACACACATACACACAACACAGATAAATATACATGTATGTATAAAGCTTCTCGACCCTCCGCACTCTTTTCATCGCGGTAAAGGGATCCATGTGACTGTTACTCTCTTGCTCTCGTCTCGTCTCTTTCTCTCTCTTTCTCTCTGCTTCTTCCCTCTCCCTTCTCTCTCTTATATTCGTTCGCGACAGTGCGGAGATCCCACGTGATTACGGCCGCGGGAGCGTCTTCACAAATCACTCCGCGGTCGAGAAAGCCGCGCGCACCACGATCACTGTTTATCCCTTTCTCTCCCTCCCCCCTCTTTCTCTCTCTCTCTCTCTCTTCCACCCTCTCCTTCCTCTTCAACCCTTTTTCTCCCTCGCACTCTGATTTTACCTCACTTACGCCCTCGCCACGCTCACTGTCCTCGTTTCGCCACTGAAAACTCTACAACTCTGGGACAGAGTGCGAGAAAGAGGCAAAGTGGACGAAGAGGACACGATCCTCTTCCGCTCAGCACGAGACCGTCGTTCCTTCTTCTTTTCTTTGCTACTGTGACGCTCTCTCTCCTTCTCCCTCTCTCTCTCTCTCTTGCTCGTTCTCTCGAAGAACCTGGCGTTTTCCTTATATACCCTCCGCGTTGGCCCTTTACACTCTTTATTCGTTTACAACGCTACCAAAGCTGACCGCTCGCGACATAAATCTATATCATACGCCATGGGCCAGTAGCCGCACTCCATACGCGCCGGCACTCATCGACGTTTCGCTGTGTGGGTGAAAAACGTTTATATACCCATATATATATATATATATATATATATATATATATGTTGAACACACGACGAAGCCTTGGAGGTTTGCACATATACAAAAGTGCAATGTCGTTGTGCACATCGATTATATAGCTATACACATATATATAGCCATGAGACAACACGTCAGGGTAACTTGGTTTCCTCCCCGCTCGTTGCCTCTTCGACCGAACGTTATTACAGTCCGCGTATATATGTGCAGTAAGGGAGATAAAAGATTCACGAAGTTTATATACCCGCAATCGGTGTACCCACTTTGATCGCGAGAAAATAGAGTAGAGAGAACAACCATACGAGTGGGAATACTTTGCCGTACTCATGTAAATTATATTGCTACGGGTTTAGGTAAACGTTCATCTTGACCCTTTAAAGGCTCGGTTGCGCTACCATTTCCGAATCTCAATTCTGTATTCTTTCTCTTTTTTTTCTTTTCTCCAATTAATTGACGGAATATTTACTTTTTCTGTTAAATTGCGACGCTGGTTATTCTCCGAAGGAACTTATAAACCGATGAAAGATAGATAAATGTTCGATGTAAAAAGAAAATATTATTACTCGGTAGAAAATAAAGGGATAATTATAATTATGTCGAATTGTTTGATAATTAAGGAAAGGAAAGTGATGAAGGGATTTTTAATTTTCTCTTGAAATTTAAGTTGCGCGTATCTGTCTCGTGAATTTTTCTCGTTTTGCCAATTCTTTCGAACGCCTTTTCCATGGCTCGTTTCATACGGTATAGTTATAAAACACGTCTAGCTGTAAGTTTTTCGATACTCATACGCTATATATAGGAAGGAGGAGGGCTTGCGCGACGTGGCGGTCGGATTCATCGGATGCATCGGATGCATATAGTGGCTGCCAGCACACTTGCGAACCGATCTCTCTCTCTCTCTCTCTCTCTCTCTCTCTCTCTTTCTCTCTTTCATCCAGGCAGAATCCCTCTCCATTTCGCCCCCGCATAACACAGCAGCCGCATTCGCTGGTCGCACCGCCGCTGCCGCCGCCAGCCAATTAAATAAATATTCGTTGACATCACGGCCGCGTCGCTCCTACAAACTGGGCCCCCTCGGCGAGGGAACCCGCGCCCGCGAGAGTGGATACGAAACGGAGCGAACCGAGAGGTGCTCATTCCCGTCAAACTCACCTCTTCTTCTTCTCTCTCTCTCTCTCTCTCACTCTCTTTATATATAAAATATATAGATATATGGAAAGAGAATACTGGACGACAACGACGATTTCGAGCCCCCACCTCCCCCACCCCCTGCTTCCCATCCATACCACCGAGCTCACTCGATCTTTCTCGTTATTTATTATCTCTGTCACCGTCGCATATCCTTCTTTCGATTTTGCCTCCTCGCTTGCACTTTTTGCCAATTTTTTTTACAACCGTCTCTCGCGCAAAAATCACGATCTCCTCCCATGGTCCGTTTCACCACCATTCGCCTCTGTCCGCGATCCCTCCCCCTCTCTCTCTCTCTCTCTCTCCCTCTCACCCACCCCTCTGTATATATTCTCTATTATATACGTATATATATATATATATGTCGTACTCGTCTCTCTCATTCTTTTCTTTATTTTTATTTCGTGCTTCGCTCTTCTGCTCCCCGATGCTGAGAGAGAGAGAGAGAGAGAGAGAGACTTTGAAGGGGTAATCGACCTTCGTTTTTTGCCTCGAAGAGGTAAAAAACTCGGCTCGCTCCTTGCGGCTCGGTTTTTAGGAAATCGTTCGTCGCTTTCTATCTTTTTTGTCTTCTTTTTTTATCGTTTCTGTCGCTTTATGGGAATTCAAATTTTCGACGTCGATAGTCACAATATACAAAAGTTTAACGTTTGATTTAAAAAACAAAATTAAACGAGGAAACTTTAAACATGAATTTGCAAAAGGTAAGCGACCTTTCGTTCGCTTTCAGAGCGCGGAGTTAAGAGTCCTCTCGTTGCCCCTTCGTTGTACCGCGTTCCGAATCGCGCTGCGGCAATGCTATATGCGGGTTCGAGAGATATTCGCGAAAATTCTTGAATAATCGCAGCGTTCTCTCGTGTGTCGCGTCGCTCGATGGGTAGAAATTCATTCGTTCGATTCTGCTGCTGTTGCTTTTGCTGCTGCGCTTTTGCGACTGGATACAGTATAATATCAAAGAGTCTCGCGCGCTCGCGCGTTCAGATTCCCACGAAACGCGAGAAGGCGCACCGTGACCGGAGCTCGTAAAAATCGCGTGTATCCCGACCGAGAGCTAGAGAGTAAGAAAGAGAATGAAACAATAAAAGAAGAGGATACTTATTAAATCCAACGAGAAACGATGAAAAGCTCCTCGTCTCCAACCCAAAAAAAAATGCTTAAAAATAATTCCAGCAAATAATAATCGAACGCCCAAAATAAAAAAACAATTACAACTTTTTCCGATTAATTTCTTTCCGACTCGGCGACGAATTTCGCAAGAGTCTCGAGGTATCGAGGCTTTATTCCCCAGTGTGGAAAAAAAATAGTTTCGAGGCGACGAAAGCACGAGAAAAAATCGAACGAAAGAGAAGACGCGAGGTGGCGGTGTAAGAGTAAGAAGAGAAAAAAAGGGGTAAAGAAAAACAAAATCGTGAAGAGAGAAAAAAATAAGGAGAGAGGAGGAAGGGAGAGGGAGAAAGAAAGAACCGCGTGGATAGCGAGCAGATATATCGTCCTACCGGCTGTTAATAAGACGAGACAATGCCCGCGCGAATCTTTCTCTCGGCTCGTCCCGCGAATCGTGCGTGTGTTAGTTTGGATATGTTCCTCTCTGAGAAGCCGGCGAGAAAGAGGAAGATTCACTGTATCTACGTATACGTATGAATACAAGCGCGTATACGCACATACACGCGCATACATATGTGTGGCATAAATGTGTGGGAAGGCACGGGCGTTCATATGTTTATTAGCCAGACCCGGCATAAATAACGCGGCCATAAGGTATATAAGAACGGGGAGAAGAAGAAAGGGCGAAATGCTTGGTGTTGCTCTGACCGAGGAAGAAGAAGAAGAAGAAGAAGAAGAAGAAGAAGAAGAAGAAGAAGGAGAAGAAGACGAAGAGATGGTGGTTGGCTGCTGTGGGTGCTCCTGCTGGTTGCCGTATAGTTGCAACGACGTGAGAGCTGAGGAAGAGCTGAGGGAAAAGAAGGACACGATTCGCTTCGTACGAACCGAACTACAGTGGTGGAAGAACATCGAGAGAAAGAGAGGGAGGGAGCGATGCGAGGGAGGAAAGAGACGAACCGCGATTCGAAAGATCGCCCGAGTAAATTGTCACACGCTCCTCCATGGTTTCTTTCCCTCTCTTACTCTTTCGGGGAACGAGGAATTGGGGAAAGAGAGGTTGAGAAAACGAAAAAGGAAGTTGGAGGAGTGTATATTCGTCGTCATGCCGGTATGGTACCTGGGAGATAGGGGAGGAAACGTTTCGATGGACCGATAACTCGAATCGGCCAACTTGACAATTAGCTTTTGGTAACTCGGATGCGAAGGAAAATTGGAGACAATTCTATATGGACAATTCTAGATGACGAAAAATCATTTCTACTCAACGATATATTTAAGGGTTCCACACCCCCTAAAGATTTGTTGGAGTGGAAGGAAAAAATGTGGCTGTAAATAATTGTTTCTTCGAGTATGTTTCGTCGTACGCAGCAGCGAGGACGATGAAAGGAAATAAAAAGAAAGGATCGCGAAGGAGAGGGTTGCGGGGGTGTGGGGGGGGGGGGGTGGCAAAAGATCCGATCCGAAAGATGGGCGACCATGCACACTATACAGAAAACCAACGAGTTCCATGTGCCCCCTCGTTGCTCTTTCCAATATGTATCTCTTCGATTCTTTCTCAATTTTCTCTTTCTTTTTTTCTCCCTTCGTATGTTTTTACAAGTTAGCTTTACGTAGAATTCTTTCAGGTGTGTGTGGATGAAATGTGTGGCGAGTATGGGGGGTTAATTCTTTTTTTTTGTTTACTTTTTCCTTTTATTTTTTTAATCTTTTTCTCCCAAAGAAGAAGAGACGTGGGGAAGCAGGAGGATGAGAGAAGACAGAAGAGGGAAGAGGGAGTGAAAGAAAGACAGAAGAGAGGAAGGAAAAGACGAACCGAGAGCTGGACCTACCTAATTTACCTCCCAGATAATGCGGCATAATTAAAGCAAAATGTAACGTCGCTGGCAATTAAAACAAATTTATGCGACCGAGATCCGCGATCGGTCGACCCGGCGGGGTCCCCCTTCGCAAACCTTGGCGTCTCTTCTACTCTACGTACTACACATATGTGTGTATATATATATATATATATCGAGACCAGTCCTCTTCTTCTTATTCCGTTGCTGCTGCCGCTGCTGCTGCTGTTGCTCTTGCGACTGAGGAGTTACGAGAGCGCAGAAGATGCTGAATTATCATCATTATTTTTATATTGGCATACAGACGATATAAGCGAAGGACACGAGAAGGAGGAGAACAACGATAGAGATACGGGTTCGATATATTGTTCGGCTCGTCGATGAGTTACTGCATCTTTATTGCAATTGCAAGGACACCGCATTCACCGTATCTTATGTCCGCTTATGCATGTAAGATTTTACGATACTTTTATTGACGAATAAGTTGTAAATTTACGCCCGACTAGTCGCAAATCACTTTGCCCATTACCATCATCGTTATGTAGTACCTAGGCACAAAAAATACAGGGGATAATTATTTACAATGATCGTTCATAATTTATATATATATGTATATATTTTTTTTCTTTTTTTTTTAGATTCTTCGCGTGAGAAACGCTTTAACAATATTTGTACATGTCAATTTAAGGAAACGTTGTGAAATAAAATAAAATACACCTGGCGCCGATAAATATACGTTAGCCGCTATTGTCTTTGGGCATATGCTTATTTATTCGAGTCTTATAGGAGAATCGGGCAGGATAATAGATAATCTTATGCGATCGCAGTTCCATTGATTGATGCACGCCCTCTCCTCGCGTTCTGTGCGTTCGCGAGACCGGGCAGCAGCGAACAGCGGTAGCATTCGATGAGAGAGAGAGAGAGAGAGAGAGAATGAGAAAGGACAGAGAAAGATCTTCGTTCGTCCTCCGCGCGTTCGAAGATCCTTTGAGAGATTTCCGTCCCCTTGCGAATATACGTTATTCTTTCGTATGTATAAAGGCGTATCGATACTTATACGTGTCCAAGATTGACAAACCCATCCGAAGATAAATACATACTTGTACAATTTTAAATATTCTATGAAGATATTTATAACTATTACTTATTAAAAAATTACCACTCTGTGGCGTCAGTTAGAAATAAGATTTGGCCCATCTATGCGATCTTCGTTCTCAATTCTTGAGAAAGCAGCGATCAGTATTTACAAAAATGTGAAAATTTTTCAGATTTTTCTTAAATATATATCTACATATATTTGCATGCATTTATTTATTGATGTATTTATTTAATCATCTATTTATTTATTTATTTGTATTTGCATTGGTGTTTATATTTATAACTAATTAATTTATGACGGGAAGTTTCCCGTATGTGAACGCTGCCTATAGCAAACTAAGTGCTGCCGCCACGCGGCCACCGTCGTTACTAACGTTGCATACTTTCGCCGTCGTGGCGCAGTGTCGTTTGAAGCACACACACACACACACACACACACACACACACACACACACATTCATCGTTAAATTAAGATTAGTGCAGCGATCTACCGAGACGACCTTCGCGACATTTGCTCGTAGAAACACATAAATACATAACCTATAAGCCCAAAGCTGGAAGACAAAACGCGTGAAAAGAAGAGACGAAAGAAGCGTCCATGAACGATAAGAAAGTGGATCGTAGAAGAAACTTATGAATTTTCAGAATTTCAAACGATCGAGAAAAGAGCGGGATATCCAGAAAGAGACGAAGCCCCACAGTATCGCGATAAAGAGAGGAAAAAGAATAGATATCCTTTGGTGATACCCCCTCGATGATATATAGATATATGATACATGGGAAGCAGCGGTCAGAGGAGGCGGCGAAAGACGAAGAAGTCGACGAGGAGAAAATGCGAAGAATATAAAGAGCGATTCCCTGATGTGATCCAACTGGGTGGAGAAGATCACGAAAGAAAGAAAGAAAGACGTGGCTCGGTATTCCGGGCCCATTTCGCATGGCGAGCCGTTATGACGCCCTTTCTTATATTCTTCTTCTGATCGTTCTCTCGCGGTTCTTCATGTGTGCCGACTCGTGTCATATATACGCGTCGTCAACGTTTTACACACACACACACACACACACATACACATATTCACACACGTGTGTACACATACATATATATTGTAACAAGACAGATTGCAGAAGTAGAGAAGAGCCCATCATCAGAAAAGATCTTGCGCGTCATTGAAGGTGCACCGCGCGCGCCGATGCACTCACACGTGTGCGCATGCGCGAGGCGCGCGGCCACTTACTTATAATCGTCGTTGTCAGTTGGTGTTTTGCGGGATATGACGATCTTGGCCGGCGGCCTGATTCCAGCCTCGGCCAATAAACGCGTATATGCCGCTTCGAGCGCAACAGAGAGAACGTGCATCACCGGTCTCCCCATATACGTAGGTGGAAATCGCCATATACACGAATACAGGTGTAAAAGCTATATCGTGGTAAAGGGAGGAGAGGCGGGGGAGGCCGCTGCATATCGACCTGACTTTGCTCGAGTAACGTCGCATTCGCTTCGTCCGTTCTCGATTATATTTATGTTTCGGAACAAAGAAATTTGGACTTGTGTCTATTGAAAAAACATTTTTTTTTAATTGACGGAAATATTGTACGATTGCTAGATTCTGCAAAATTTCGATCGCTAGAACTTTGCCTCGTTATCATTGTTTCAATACATCGAGAAAAAAGGCCACGATTTATTAAAACCACAAATAGAACTTCAATCTTCAAAAATTCTTTACGACATTGAAGAAAAAAAACGTTAATTTTCGGATTTCAAACATAACGTTACTGAATCTCATTTCAGTACTTGGATAGAAGACTTGATGTTTCCGAAGGGAAAGACTTTCAGCAGTGAATCCTTTTGGCTCTTTCTCGCTTCCTCGTACGAACAAGCGGAGAAGGGAGCAGCCGTTCGCAGTCTCGCGGCGGCAGCTTGGACATCTCGCATTCTGACGAGATCAAAAGCCCTACAAACGAGTCAACAAATACGGTTCTTCTCGACCATACACATACAGACATACACACATATCTATACATATACAAGGCGGTTAGTCGGCTGGCAGTGTCTGCTAAGTTCGCGCGCGACCGCGACTCATAAAGCAACGTCACTCTCTCCGCTATATACTGTCGGAGAGAGTTCGCATTCTCGATTCTTTCGCATCGCGTAGAGAGAGAGAGAGAGAGAGAGAGAGAGAGAGAGAGAGAGAGAGAGAGAGAGAGAGAGAGAGAGACAGACAGACAGAGACAGAGACAGAGACAGAGACAGAGACAGAGACAGAGACAGAGACAGAGACAGAGAGACAGAGAAAGAGACAGAGAGAGAGACAGAGAGAGAGACAGAGACAGAGACAGAGACAGAGACAGAGACAGAGACAGAGACAGAGAGAGAGACAGAGACACAGAGAGAGAGAGAGACAGAGAGACAGAGAGAGAGAGAGACAGAGACACAGAGAGAGAGAGAGACAGAGAGACGGAGAGAGAGAGACAGAGAGAGAGCGAGA
>JAPYZT010006618.1:0-12499 GCA_030522965.1 Tryphoninae sp. A BG-2022a | reverse complement strand
TTAATTTAATATTTATTATTATTGAAGCTCTCCGAAATTAATAAAAATTAGGTAATCTATTTATTTGAGTTAATCTTCGATTAGATTTTTGGATTTTTGAATATAATTTGGGAACGTTTTTATTAATTCGAGTAAATTTTTATTATTATTTTACATATAACCTGTGAGGTTTATTATCGAGAGGAAAAGTATTAATTTCTATTAATTTAATATTTATTATTATTGAAGCTCTCCGAAATTAATAAAAATTAAGTAATATATTTATTTGAGTTAATCGTCGATTAGATTTTTAGATTTTTAAATATAATTTGGGAACATTTATTAATTCGAGTGAATTTTTATTATTATTTTACATATAACCTGCGAGGTTTATTATGGAAACAAGAAATATTAATTTCTCTTAATTTAATATTTATTATCATTGAAGCTCTTCGAAATTGATAAAAATTAGGTAACATATTTATTTGAGTCGATCCTCGATTGGATTTTTAGATTTATAACGATATTTTTATGCATATCTATTAACCCGCGTAAAATTTTTATTGCATTATATCGTTTTTCCTGCACACCACATAAAGTTGATTAATTTCCAATGATCGAGCTTTTCTTTTCCTCTCCAAAATACGAAAACGCAGCTGCTGATAACTGAAACGTTCCGATATACGTAATTTTATTAAGACGTAAAACCCCTCACGACCGAGCTGATCGGAATTGGTAATGGCGACCATTTTCAGGAATCGAGCGACGGGTTCCTTTTTCTTCATTTTTTTTATCGCGTTTCCAAAACGAATATTTCGCAACAGCGAGAGCTTTCGACGCTCCTCTCCCATCGACATTTCGTGCCCTGGAAAAATTGTATCACCCGGATGGGCGATGCGCCACGCGAGAGAGTGGCTCTTGCTAACAGACCTCGAAGCTTTCTCATTTCCATAGAGGGCGCGAAAAGCGTGAGCCGTAAATATGGGAATGACGATCCTACGTGTGGCAGGATTCATCTAACCGGAAGCTGTATACTTTTCGTGATAAGATATCCACCGTATACGGATATAGATTGAGGTTATGGAAAGTGTACGCCAGATATATACATATACACGCAGCTTATAAAGAGAAAGCGAAAAAGGGCACGAGTGTGACACTGTCAGATAGATAAATGGAAAATTCAAGACGGGAACTCGATATGTAAGCGAGAATGAAAAAAATAAAAAAATAAAAAAAAAACATAAAAAATATTTCAGATCCCGAAACCTGTCTCGGGTTGCACGCGAAGGGCTCGGTGCTCATCGCTCATCCCAGACGTCGGGCGTAAGTTCTGTCTCGATATTACATTTTTTTTCCAAAATTTATTGAACTTTTTCTACAATCTTTTTCCCAGTTTTGGCTCGTAAAGCGAACCAACCAAATTACCGATTATCAGACAAACTGTCACGAGCGATTAATAGGTAATAACGAAAAGGTTGATTAATAATCGGGCATTAAAACAATCCCCGGTAAAAAGAAAAACAAAGTAAACGCGTAAAATGAATAACGGATTTTATTTTTAAATCGCATCGTCATCGAGAAACTTTCCTCTCGTTTATGAAATAATTACTTTTGTTCTTTTTTTCTCGATGCTACGTACAATAACATTATTCCCTCTTCCAGCATGGTCATATTTTTGGCTAGAGAGAGAGAGAGAGAGATGATGAACAGAGAGAAAGCAACGTGGAGTGCTGGAAAGCATCGATAAATTAATTAATGAGCGTGGGTCACAAATGAGCGAGGGTGACGAGTCGAAATGTTTTTTTTTGTTATATTCAACGAAGAGAATGATTCTCATCTAAGAATTCTATTATACTCGTAAAACTCGTGACGAAGGATGATAATAAAGGAGAAAGGGAGGGAATTTAAATGAAATTAATCGAGCGATTTACTCCGGTCCAAATAAAAATATTGGTCCAGGTGATCAGGAAATCCTATAAAAATACTATTATCTAATGGAAATTGTGACCCTCGTACGACAGCGTATTCCATCTACAATTTCCTGTAGGAAAGCGAGTATACGTTAAAAAATTTCGAAGCTCGTGAACACACATAAATGCAACCACGCTCTATATTTCTAAATTTGGCCTGTCCACATTAAAACAATCCCCGGATGAAGAATCAGAGCAAACGCAAAAAACGAATAAACAATTTTATTTTTAAATGTTCATCGAGAAATTTTCCTCTCGTTTATCAAATAATTACCATTGCCCTTTTTTTTCTCGACACTACGTACGAGATTGTACGTACTTGATATACTCGTAAAACTCGTGACGAAAAATGATAATAAAGGAGGAGAAGGAGGAGGTTTGAAAAGGGAGGAGATTTGAATGAAAACAATCGAGTTGTTTGCGCCAGTGTCGATACAAATATTAAGCCGGATGATAAGGAGATCATATAAAAATAGTATTATTTAATAGCACTTACGAGCCTCGTGCGAGAGCGTATTCTATCTATAATTTCCTGTAGGAGAGCGAGGAAGGGAGTATACGATAATGAATTTCGAGGTTCGTGGAGACACACAAACGCAGAGCCAAGTGCAGCCACGCTCAATATTTCTAGATTTCGTCTCTTTCACGTAGCCCAGTGCTAGCAACGACTGCGAACACACAAGAGAACGTCACCCTTTCATCCCCTTTCACCGATACACACTCTTTCCTCGACTCTCTATTTTCTCTCTCTCTCTCTCTCTCTTTCTCGCTCTCCGTGACGCTCTCATTACGTGAGAAGGTTCGAGAATTCTGGTGGTCCATAATTCACATGAAAGCTGCTATGCCTGGAGAACCGGAAGGTTGTAAGAGGTGAGAGGTATAAGACGAAAGAGAGAGAGAGAGAGAGAGAGAGAGAGAGAGAGAGAGAGAGAGAGAGAGAGAGTGAGAGAGTCAAGACGTAGAAAGTACCGCCGTGGCAAGAGCTGAGAATGAAGAGAACGAGGAGAGAGCGGGAGAGAAAAAAGAAGAAAGTGTGCCGGCTAGGCCATTAGAATTGTCAATCCACGCCATGTCGTGCGCGAGAAAACGTCTTGCTCACGGTGTCTGGGCGTGCTTACGGTAATAATCCTTACAATTATTCCCGTGCAAAAGTGCACCGACGAGCGAGAAAGAGCCGAGAGGTCATCTCGCTCTTTCGCGATACGCGTAAGTTCTTTTTTTGTTTTTTCGTTTTCATCGTGACCAAAATATTAATTCACTTCGTTTTTACTACATTTCAAGAGTATCGATAATTATCGGGTACGCGTAACGAACTCGCTCGTTTCATAAATAAAAGGGCTTTCCGATTTTTATTGATTCGTAAAATTGTAAAAAGAAGAACAAGCTTCTCCATTAACGAGAAAACTGCGCGAACGAGTTCGATAATAACGATGATATATCAAATTTGTTCGTTAACGCGATATATTAATTGAAGAAATTTCTATGTAAATACACACTGTGTAATAACGTTGGCTATCGAATTGCGCGGAAATATTATTTAAAAGTATATGGATTGGTAGACATTGTTAATTGGAATTGACGTATTAACGTGAAAATTTGGTTTCGGTGAGCTAAAGCATGCAAAGTTTGTTCAAACATATAAAATTCACAAGGGCCGGGAAGTGGGGGGGGGGTGTAGAGGGAGGGTGAGTGCTAATAGAGCAAAGCATGTGTCCTAAAAAAGCACACGAGCTGTCGAAAAGTGAGGTGGGAGGAGAGGCGAGGGGGTTGGTTATAAAACGAGGGACAAGCTTTAAAATAAATATTGCCTCTTTCGTACGAACGAAACACGGTAGAGCAGTGTTTATAGCAGAATTTCACCAGGAATGTTGAATTAATGGCTTATGACGAGGCAGAAATATTTTTCAACACAAAATTGCCCTCGCGAATGGCATGGGGTAAGGGGGGGGGGGGTGAGGGGGTGGCTGCTGACTGAATCCCCAACATACACACAGACACGTGTACCTACCCTCGATATCGAATCCCAACCATCGCATCACGCTCTATTTGTTGAAAGCGACTGCTCCATTTTCATCCCTCTGGCGTTAAATAATTCTTTTCAATTCGAGTTTCAATTTTTTTAAAAAAATTCTTTTTTTTTTGTTTGCCACTGAGACGAGGTATTATTTTTATGCACCGCAACGAATTTCAGGAAATTCGTCGAAAAAATGATGATAGGCGTGTACGTGGAATTAACGGCACGAAATTTCAGCGTGGCATTTGAGTATCTCCAACCTGTCCGATTCTGCTTCGGGCTTCATGTCCGTTACACGCTTTTGGTTAGTATATTAGGACCGTTACCGGCGCGCAACAGATTCAACGAAGTCGAGTCGAGCGCGAGAATTATTCCGTATTGGTACGGACACGTGCCAATAACATAAACGCGTTTACAAACACATGTACACACACGAGTCTGTACAATTTCAAAATGAAACGTCGCGTATCGCGAACGAGTAATCGAATACGCGAATTTCGTTGATACGCGTGTTTCGCGCGTCAACAGGGAGAAGATTTCGTACCCGAAATAACGGGAGAATGGCATTGATTTTTCGGTATAAAAAATTTTCGTCGTATGAAACGAATTTCGTTTTTATAGAGATAAGAAAAATATATTGAAAATTATTCAATTTTTTCATCGAAATTTTGATAATTTTCATGATTTAAGTTATATTAAAATTATTCGACTTTCGTGAGCGTCGTAGGAATTATGAAAGTTTGGAGAAAGTGACGAGAAAGACACAAAAATGATCGTTCAAAAGTGTGAAATTTGATGGGGCACAGACAGGCCCGAGGGGGGTTTGGAGAGAAAAAGAAATAGCTCTGAAGTATTTAAAGGGCAAACAGCGCGCGAAGCGATATAGAGGAAGGGTGACTTTTCTCATATTCCTCGGGTGGCTAAGCTCGTCTCCGACGAGACCTTCGGTCCTCTCGTGTCACTTTCAGCTGCATTGTTTCCACGTGAAGTCGACGACGGATCTGAATTTTCAATTTTCTCTAGCGAAGAGATAGAGGTAAAGATAGAGGCGGACAAAGCTACGAAACAAAGTGTCGAGGGAATTCAACGAAACAGACGGAGACACGTGAACTTTACGTATAGTAACGTAACGCGACGCAAACGGCGTTGTTGGAGTTGAAGAATGGAGTTGAAGTACCAGGGGTCGTTCCCCTCCAGGAAGAAAGAAAAATACTCTAAATATTTAAGCCACCTGGAGCAGGAACTTTTGGATGGGGAGAATGTTAGACATTGCAAATAGGTAACGAGGGAGAGGAGGGTGAGCGTTCTATATAGCTCTGCCACAACACTCTTCTCTTCCTGCTTTAGCCTGCGGCATGACGCGCATGGTGAAGGAGAGATGAGAGTGCGTCGAGAGCGTCGAAGGGAGGAGGGGGATGACACGCGCGGAGAGGAAGAAGAAAAACAGAGGGTTGTCGCAACGATGAGAGAAGAACGAGACGAGAAATTCATTACACGAGCAACGATAATTGACGTCAAGGATGAAACAAATTATCCAATTTCTTTATTATTATTTTATTAATCGATAATTATATTGGGATTATCGAATAAATTAATTAATCGATAAAATCGATAAACAAGATCGGATGAAATTGTTTAAATCGTTTTCCCCGTATCATCATCCCGAATCATTTTACGAAATTTTAATTCTAATATTTTGCATAGTTCTGGCGGAAAAAAAGTGATGGGTTACGGGATATCGGCGTGAGAAATATTTCCCTCTCGCTGTAATATTTCAACGATTTTTTTTTGCTTGCTCGAATTTTTTCTCTTTTTCTTTATGGTATTGCCGTCATGGACGAAATGCGCCTACAGTTGACGGTGCGTTATTGAGTTGGAAGGTATTGAGTGAAGGGAGAAAAAAAATTTTTTTTTTAGAACAACCTGAAAGCTTTTACGGCGAAAGAGCGAACGACGCGACGAGCGTGTAGTGCGAGCGGAATTTTTTCGAGCGCACTATCCTATAATATCTTATTTTTGATAAATTCTTTTTACTTTTTATTTTACGTCAGCGTTTTTTTCAAATTTAAAGTGATCAACGAATTCAGGCTTATGGACAAGTTTTACACGAGAATTTTCCTCGTGAAACTTTGAGTGTTAAATATTCTGCAAGAATTCATGGAAATTTTAACTTTTTAGTGATTCGAAGTTCGATATAAATATAAAGCCGTGCAATGTAGAGGTACAATATGTATTTGAGTAAAAGTAGCAGTGGTCTTGCGGGTTAATCCTCTAATACCGTGCTAAAATCTTCTTTTCACTTTACACTTCTTTGGGGCCCTTTCACAAGAGGATTATATCGATTCACCTGCGGATAGGTCGGCTAAATACTCTCGACCTCCGCGAGAGAAAAGTGGCGAGTCGGAAGTGGGGAAGGGACGGTGAGGAGTAAAACTCGTGGCATCCGAGAGACTTACTTCTTTTTTTTTTTTGCTCTCAATTCCCTCGATAGAAAAAGGTCCGAGTAAAAGTCGAATGCCATGCTATCGAACTAGGAATGAGAGGGAAAGAGAAAGAGAAAGGCATTCCCGCAAAAGTTTTTCATCTTGCGAATTCTGCGCCGTTAAGTGTGCGAAAGACCGCAAATACACGGCCAACTTTTCCACCTCGTTCTTTATTTCTTGGCGAGAGTTCTCATCGTCTTCTGCGATGTGCTTCCTACTTTGACCTAAACGACCCGACGAATCGTTCAACGACCGGCCGAAGTTGGGCCTAGAGAGAGTCGCAAGGATATTTATCCTTTCAAGTATTTTTTTAAAGCCACTATACATTGTTAAATTTACTTTTTTAATAAATTAGAACATCGCATTTTTACAATTGTTCCCTTTTTACCTGTTGAAGTTACGAGAAACAGGGTAGAAACAGCGGAGAAGTTGAAATAATTATCATACAGTAGAACGAGTCAGCGTTAAGTCAGACATCCCTTCAAATTCAGGAAAAAATCCTACGATCTTCGGGTGTATAAAAATATTGAAGTTCTATTTCCTACAGTAACTTCCCTCCTTATTCAAGTTTTTACAAGAGACTACTCACTCGTAGATTCACATGATTTCTATTGATTCCAACGATTTCAAAGGATTCCTGAATTTCAGAAATCAGTGATTTCTGGGCTGTTAATAAAAAACCTTTATTAATTATTTATCATAGATTAACGATAATTAATTCGCATTTAGAGATAAGTGGATGGTCAATCAATAAAACAGATCATTAAAAAAATTAGAATAATTACCTTCCCCCTTTATTCAAGGTTTGGCAAGGGACTACTCACTCGTAGATTCACATTATCATAGATTAACGATAATTAATTCTCAATTAGAGATAAGTGGATGCTCAATCAATAAAACAGATTTAAAAAATTAGAATATTTACCTTTCCCCTTTATTCAAGTTTTTACAAGGGACTACTCACTCGTAGATTCACATGATTTCTATTGATTCCAACGATTTCAAATGATTCCTGAATTTCAGAAATCAGTGATTTCTGGGCTGTCAATAAAAAACCTTTATAAATTATTTATTATAGATTAACGATAATTAATTCACATTCAGAGATAAGTGGATGCTGAATCAATAAAATGATGATTACAAGATGATTATAAAAATTAGAATAATTTTTGTATAGAGCGACGATTCCTAGCGATTCTCGAACTCACACGTTTTTTTATGATTCTCAATGATTTCCTAACCATTAAAAAAAATCATGAGGAAATCAGGAATTATTCAATTTCCAACGATTTCCAGCAATTCCTAGTCTAATTTCGGATGAAGTGGTTCAATGATTTCTCGAGTGAGCAACCCCTCGAGTTTTGGGCTCACGTATTGTGGAATAATTTTCTTTCAATTACGATTCCTCAGGTTATATCCTTATGTCTTGACAGCGTTTAGCAAATGCGGGTCAAGATCAAGCTCTTTGATTTGATGGACTCTATCGGTGAAGATAGAGCCCATCAAATCAAGGTTTAATGAAATGAATGTATAGTCATATATAACACGAGTACCTAATTATATCGTATTACGAGAATGTATACGGTTGCTTTAGGGGTAGGTATATACGATTTCAGTTATCCTTGATATGCTCTTACTCTCTCTCTCTCTCTCTCTCTCTCTCTCTCTCTCTCTCCCTCTCTCTCTCTCTCTCTCTCTCGCTCTCTCTCTCTCTCTCTCTCTGCCTCGATATATGTTTGACTGTATGTTCTACTGTACAATCTAATACAGATCGAGTTGAATTCCCACTAATGCAACTGTACATTACGCATCGTGCATCGCGTAGAACTGTGTATCTCTCCGCGAAGCTGGTAACTAGTAATGGTCCAACGTTTCGGGCTTTCAGCAGACTCCTCCCCCGTATGATTGCCATCTGAATTCTGGGGATTAGGGAGATGCTCGACGGATATTCAATGCTACGATAGAACGATACTACGTTCATGATTACCTCGTACTCATATTTAATTTATAAATACAAGAATGAGAGGGTCGACAAGCTCGGGCGATCTAATGAATTTTTCCATTAATTCGGATCCAACTATCTCCCTTTCGAGACAATGCTCGCAACTCGCACTCGTTATTTCACGAAAGGGACTTTTCCTGCACTTTATTATTTACAGATACATATATATGTATACATAACGTATATAAATAGAGAAATTACTGATGAAATTTCTAGGGTGTGATGCAACGCTATCGGCAATAATATTGTTTCACCCTCGTCGAAGCGATTCTCTTGTCAGAAGCAAGAGAGGGTGAAAACTTCGTATAGACAGGGATGAAAAAAAAGAAAGGAAGTCGAGAGTTTCCTCACTTCGGACCTTCCGCGCTGCCTATATAAAAGTCATTCAAAGGAAACGAGAAGAAAAAAAAAAGAAAAACGAATTCCGGCAAAGAGCGCGTTCTCTATTCGACGCGGAGAAACTTTCATCGCTGTATAAACCGATGGGTAATAGTATGGATATAAGATAAACAACCGTGCTTTACCACGAGTTGCACAAAGTTACAAAGTAAGCGTTTAAAAATTTTCGTTCGAAAAGCCAGAAAAATATTATCTGAATTTTTGAAGGGGGATATTTGATAAAAAAAAAAAAATCATAAAAAATATAATTGCTCGTCTGAAAATTATTTCAAATAATGTATCTAGGTAATGAATATCTTTCGATCTTTTCTACCCACGATTTAATATTTATTGTGCCAGAAAAATTAAATAAATTTACTTAAATTTCGATTTTTACCGTGAAGTTCGTCCAGATTTATTAAAAATCTGATATAAAACGAGACGTTCACAGATATAGTAATGAATGTTTGAATTTTTTTATCTGGATAGCTAAAAAAAATGTAATTTCAATTTTCACCCTGGAATATTTCGCAGAATCTTGAAAAACAATCATTACTCGTGTGAACATTATTTTACATAACGTACATAATGAAATTTTTTCAAATTTTTATCATCCACGGTTTAATATATTTATTCCGAGAAAATAAATGAAATATTTTCAAACATTGGTTTTCACCTCAAACGCTTCCCAAGTTTTTGTGCAAACTGCTATACGGCCAATCACTGATACTTACAAACTAAATGTTTCAAACTTTTCGTTTAAAAAATCGGAAAAATACAATCTCAATTTTCAACGTGGAATATTTCGAAAAATCGTAAAAAAAGATAATTTCTCATCTCACAATTATTTCATATAAGGTATATTTGTTCATCCATAATTTAACAATATTTTTCGAGAAAATAGAATAAATTTATGGAAAGCTCGGTTTTCACGGTAAAGTCCACCCAGGTGTTCTAATATTCTTCGTTGCTTGGTGAATGTATATGTGTTCGCAAGAGCCCACGGGTATCGTCGTACTCGAACTCTCACGCCGGAGATAAACTACTCGAGCGCAACTAGCGACGACATATTGCCTCGTCTAACGTAACAAACAGGTTGCGGAGTTCGGTGTGTCGCACGTGTAATGCATCGCGGCGAGAGATCTCGAGCAAGTGGCGAACACATTTCGTGTCGCACGGTAACGGACGTTGCTCGGACAAAAAATTATCACTCAAGTGGCCGTTGGAATCCCTTCCGTAGTACCGCGAAGTCCGGGAGAGCTTTTCCCAACGAGCGTATACGTTTTGCACTCGGTGTGGAGCCTTCGGGCTGTTGCACACCACGATATCTTCTGGTGCTGTTACGCCGCGAGTGAGGGCAGCACTGTGGACCAGTAGTGGGATTAGGTGCACCTCGGGACTGAAAGCTACCGTTTCGGCGTCGAGGCAGGATCATTTGTTCTGGCATACGACCGAGCCTGCGACTGTATGAGAGCTACAGAGAGAGAGAGAGAGCGAGAGAGAGAGAGAGAGAGAGAGAGAGAGAGAGGAAAGGATAGAAGGGTAGAAAGCGTGGGCATGAGATAGCGTTGGTGTAGATCGCCCAGCCAGCGATAGTGCAGCGTGCAAAACGGAGGAAGCATATGGCAGATGCGAAGTGACGTCTCTCGCTGGCCAATGACAGGGAGACGCTGTATATAGACTTCCACCTCCGGTCAACTACGTGCTCCACGTATACGATCCTTTCCATGCCAATTCCACTAAAATTCATCATCGCTTTAATCCCTGATTTTTCATATCGGGTATTTGTTGAGCAGGACAAGGTTGGAAAAATTTATAAATGATTATTGATTAAATCAAACGATCGGATTTATTATTTATTATTAATAATTGTCATTTGATTATTTATTTAAAAGCAAGATTGATTTATTCGTAGATTTGTTTTGAGAATAATGCTCATTTTTCTAAATCGAATTTGATCGTAAAGATCGTGAAGAACGTGTGAGAATGATCGAACGACGATCGAGTTAACACGCAATTGCCTGTATATACCTCGATCACCTCTTTCCCTCTTCCACCTCTGGAAAGTCCCAGGAGTATCAATCTTCGTATACGAAACTAATCTCGCGTCTAAGCTCGCGCGGCACTGGCAACGACGCAACATCGTCCAAAACTCTCCGGGCCCTCTTTTTTTAGCTCTCCAACATACCCCACCCTCTCCCGGAAACGAGGGGGCGAATACTTCTTTTTCATCTCGTTCTCCTCATTCTCGCGGGCTTCTCGACTCGTCGAAGAATACGACGAAAAAAGACAGAAAAAAAACGCGTCGATGGGTGTGTCCCCTTGCACGGTTTTTCGGACAATAATCCACGAAGATCCTCGAAAAAACCATCGAATGAGGAAGGCTGTTTCAACCTACGTGTTGGCGACCCTTCGGGGTGGAAGAACGACGGAAGAAGTTGCCTCGAAAACACAACCACAAAGAGTGAAAGAGGGAGAAATGGGGAGGGGTAAAGGACGAAAGTTTCGTGAAAGATATCCTGGACGAAGGGGGAGGCAAGGTACGGGGCTCTCTCTCTCCCTCTCGATCGTCGAGGAGGTATCGTGAAAATGGAATTAATCTCAAGACGACGAAGAGCGAGAGGAGAAAAGGAGTGGGGGGTAGGATTGAGAGATTGAAGGGTGAGAGAATGAAAACAAAAAAAATTGAGGCATCTTCCGCTTGTCCCGAGAGTCCTCCCCTCGGCTAATCTATTTCAGGACGAAGCAAGAAGTGGACTCGAAGAAGAAGAAGAAGAAGAAGAAGAAGAAGAAGAAGAAGAAGAAGGAAATAAAAAAATGTAAAAAAAATATATATAAAAGATGGGTCCTCTCGCTCACACCCCCTCAGTGGCTTCGTTCTTTCCCGACACTTTTGTGCAATCCCTCGGAGACCTTGCTGTCGCAATAACCTAAAACCCATACACTCCTCAAATCTCCATCCCTCCTTCCGCCTCAGCAGTCTTATTTTTCTCTAGACTCTTAATAATATATTCTGCGTAGAAAACCTACAAAAAGTCGTCGCGCACAAAGTTTGTCAAAAAAAAAAAAACATCAAAATAAAAAGAAAAAAAAACACACACACACACACAGAAAAAAAACTTTTCAACGGTAAGAAAGATGGGGTTCGCAAGGGGGCGGTATAGTTGGCGCCACATTCGGACGAATGGTACATGGCGAGACGTTAAAATGGACCCTCGAGCGTGGAATACCCCGCGCATTTGTATTATACTGCGTATAACGTACGCTATATACGAGCATAGAGGGCAGCAGTCGCTCCCTCGTTCCCTCAATTCTACCCTCTCCCTACCTCACTCGCCCCTTCGTCTTTTCTATATTCACCCCATCCCCTCCAGCGTCCACGCGATTCAGGACTTCCTCTACACGGAAGTACATATTTCTTCGTCGTTGTCCTCGTCTCTCTCTCCCCCACCCTCTCTCTCTCTCTCTCTCTACCTACCTCTTTCGCTCTTGCTCGTTCTCTCAGTCTACGTTGAGGGGGCGCCACACGTTGTGCGTTTTGCCGACCCGATGACAAACCAGCGTGGGCGAGAGATAGAGAGAAAAGCGTTACCGTTAGTGGGGAAGGGACAGACCCTTCTTTGTTATGCTTTCACGTACTGTGAAGAGTACATATACTTTATATATATATATA
>JAPYZT010006611.1:0-11531 GCA_030522965.1 Tryphoninae sp. A BG-2022a | reverse complement strand
TATATATATATATATATAGATATATAGATATAGATATATCTATATGTGTGCTATATAGTAAAATGGTAGGGATGGACAGACAGGGGGAGGGAGGAGCTAGGGGAGGCTCAAGGCCGGTCACACTGTCAGGCAGGCCAGAAGCCTCGCCAAGCCGAAATATCAACACGAAGAGAGGAGAGCGAGAAGGAGAGAACATAACGAGGGAACTCGCTTTTGAGCCACGCCGCTTCGACCCTTCTCCCTCTCCCTCTCTTTCTCACCCTCTCTGTTGCCGGTCCATACACATTTTATCTCCGGCCTTTCGTCGATCTATAGTTCCGATAACACACTCGCTCAGTTTCGTTGAAAATCTTCACGATCGGTTCATGTGCCATTGAGTTTTTATTTTTTTCATCGTTTTTTATTTCAGATTTGTCCGTTTGAGAAATTTGGGTAATTAGTATTTTACTTTTAGTTTAAACGAGATTGAAAATGTTGGGGAAAATAAATTTTGTATAAAGTATGTAAAATAAAATTATTTATGATTTTGTTGTTATTGTTATTGTTGTTTTATAAACAATCGCATTTTTGGAATAATATAAATTTCCTAATTTTTTGTAATTAAAAAAATGTAGAAGGGTTTTGTTTCATAGCTGTCAATATTTTGTTTCGAGTTACTGAAACATTCGCCAGCATTTTTTTCCTCTTCGAGCATCGTAAAAAAAAACGTTGGTCGCTAAGACAAAGGAAAGGAGAGAAAGAGGGGAAAGACATAAAATACAATGGACGGAAATTTGTCGATCATAAACATTAAAAAATATTTTTTTTTTCCAATTTATTATTTAATATATTATTATTTCGTTTATACGTAAATATTTTGAGGTTAGATTGTCCAATGTGTTTAAATTTTAAACATTGCGAAAAATCTAAATCTTCAGTTATGTGCGTAAACGGGAAAAAAAACTGTCGCGCTCGATTTTCGATTTAACGTGAAAACGAGCTAAACTGCTCCGGCCGCATATACGCAGTCTCGGGAGCTCGATTTATAACACGGTACATAATATATATCCGCACCGATTTCAGGAGCACTCTCACCTCGCTCAGGCTCCATGCTCGCGCGATGGAAGAGTTTTATAGAAGGTGGAGGAGATCGGCCTCGCTCGTGACTTACCTCATGCTCTCTATCCGTTGCTCCCTGAGAACGTGTGTGCGAGAGCGCAAGCGCTCCGCGCTGCCTCGAGACTCGCGAGAACTCAAACGCTGATCCGTCCGGCCACGGTATACATCTATACATGTACAGTATATGTATGTATGTATGTATATATATATATATGAAAAAAGAGACAGCACCACTCAGCTAGTCAACTGCGCGTGTATACACACAGGGCTATATATATACACAAGTATGTACGTTATATAGCCACACGCGAAGAAGAGAGCTGCTGAAACTCACACATACGCGCACGCGCGAGATTCTCGGCTGTGCGACTGCGCACAGCGGAGCGTACACTGTGTGACACACACGCACACACGCGCGGCACCAACTTCGCTGGACACGCGTACCTCCACACCGGGCGAGAGCGCACGCACGCACGCACTCTTTCCCTTTCTTTATTTCTCTCTTTATACCTCTCTTTCTTCTGTTCTCGGTGGACACAACGCAGGTCTCCTCGTTCTTCAATATCTCTCGCTCGCTCCCATCGTTTCGCGCAACACACTCCGTTGTGGAGGAACAAAAAAAACAATCTCCTGTTTCGTACGGTTTTCTTACGCGACTTGCGTTTACACCGTGCAGCCTGGTGTGTGCGCTCTGGCGAGGTTAACGAAAGCGAGTTGTCGTATACACAAACACACACATACACACACACGCGAATGCAACACTTTCAGTACTCGGGAACGTGGCACAGCGAGCAAATCTCACTCGCTTTTTTTTCTCATTCGCTACAACTTTTTTTTCTCGTCTTCCATTAAAAATATGTTTATGTGAAAACCACGAGAAGGGTTGAAATGCAGCAGGTGAGATGGTGGGGGTGAGAAGGAAAAAAGACACTCGCGCTGCGTATCGCCGAGACACGGAACCACCGGAAACACCGAGAGTCGAAGTCACCGTTTGGAGAACGGCTGGAGAACGCTTTTTTGTTTAGTTTGTTTTTCTTTTATTTTGTTCTTGCCTATCCACCTTGGTCGGTATCGCTACGGCGACGCGATCGAGATTCACAAATACGAGATTACGTTTACGGGAAACGTACGGAAGGATATTAAACACGAGACGAAGCCACAAGTCGCGGCGAGCACAACACACATACAGACACACACGCGACGAACTATCTTCTCTGTGTCTCACGTTGTACTGCTGCTTTAGTACCTAACCGTGTCTCTTCTGGCGCAGCTCTCCCGCACCACCGCGAGACACTTTCTGATTCTCTGTGCTTGCTGCTGCTTGCTACCGCTTACCCGTACTGTAGCCAAGCCACAACGACGGACCTCCGTTACAGTGCATGGCCGCCAGAGGCCGACTGACTGTTGACGGATGGTGCCACCACTGCAGCCATGTACATACTAACTTATTCGAATGCTTTCGCCACTGAATTAGCAGTTGAATCAAAGAAGGAAGAATCTGCGATAATGCGATAATACTATGGATCAAGTAAAGATAATAGGGAAAAATTTCACGTGAACGAAACACTCACGTGACACTCGCACCAAACATATTTCCCCTATACTCTGTCTTCGTTACCATTGTTAATACAACACTATTTAATGTTAAATTTATTTATATATAAAAAATAGCCTTTTTGTTGCGACTTTGTTACGATAACTACTGACAATTATTGCAATATTTCTACTCCTCGATAAACTTATCGGTGTACTTTTAATAACGTCCAACTCCGACGAAAGGTCACTGTTTTATCCTTCGGGCACTGTCCCCCTCTACAATCGGAGAATGGCAGACAATTGTCTTAACTGTCGGTCGTTCTAACCTCAAATCTTCCGTGACAACATTAATTCTTTCTTCACAACAAATCATTAACATATTGCATTGTCTTTGTTTCAAAATATCTTGAGAATTAAGAAAGTAAATCCGGGTGATCCAACGAGTATCTTCAATGAACAAGTGCAATGCATAATATCGAAATTGAAGACTTTTATCATCATGATTTCACCACTGCGTCGGAATGGGAAGTGTTTATCGCCCGTTTGGAAGAGATTATACACGAATGGAAATTGCCTCAGACAAAAATTGGACCGAATTTGAAAGCAGGAGACTTTGTCAATTTGCCGTGGGTGCAAAAGTCCGAAGACCTTAATTTCGCAGGTATTTTTTAATGGCTGTACTATATCTCTTGATTACTCGTTGTTTATAAGAATAATAAGTAATACCATCATAAAAAATATCAACGAAGACGCTGTATCGAATCCATTTTTTTAACAGATGTTGGATTTACCTTGAAACATTTTAAATTGAAAGTCGAAGACGTCGAACCTGTGGATGGAGTTGTGGAAGACTTTGAAGATGGTCATACGCAGGCTCACATTGACGCGCTTGACACTTCCAATGATTTTGCTCGGCCCAATGAAGATCATTTGGAAATTGCTCGATACTACGGTGTCAGAGAATTTATAGTTTTGGTACCAGTAAAGCATCAAGCTATACTCGATGAAACGAGGATTAAAATTCTAGTCAGTTCTCTCACAATAGCAGCCAACAATGCAAATTGGTACGAATTAGAATATGTTTGTATCGTACTCAATTATCCCTATAGGATAATGAAAAGTACAACATATCAATTTTCTATTACAGTGAAATACCAGCCTTGGTTCAAGTTCAAGAACAATGGCAACAATTTTATCTTGGTATCAGTACTGGCAGAGGCACCGTCACAAACTTAGATATGATTCATTTGAAAAAAACCCCGCCACACTGCCGATATCTCACGGGTGTGTATAATTGCTCAATGGAACGCGCCTCTTTTGCATAATTTTTATTTCTGCAATTGCGGCAATCTGCTTGTGCTTATCAGGTTTACTTTGGTTTATTTTTTTTAGGCTTGCTTGCGCTGTTCAAACAAAAAGTTGGCGATGGTTGCGGCATAAGACTGGATCCTGCTATGGTCTCGTCCAGATTCTCATACGTACTTAAAGATTGGACAAATTTCACATGGACGCAGGAGCCACCTGATTTTGATTTTATGCAAGGTGAAACCGTTGGCGTGGCTGAGCTTGGCAAACTTCCATTTGGAGCGACATTCGATCCTGTCGGGTATGCGCTGTATAATTTTTCCGTTTCAAGGATGATATTAAAATAAAATCAATTCTCAATAACTCAATAACATTACTTTACAGTGAGCTCAATCTCTACACAACTTGGCCACAAATGTCAGAAAATGTTGTAGTCGATAGCGAAGGTTTCACCGATTTTGAACCTCAATTGGCTCCCGAATGGTCGGTACAAGTTAAAATGATCGCATCACCAGCCTGCCTACTCGGTGAATATCTAACTGACTTCATTCACTTATGCTCGAGCCAAAAGAGCATGATTGATTTGTTGGGTGACGCCGCCGATTGTTCTTTCGATGCTAACGATCAAATGTTGAGTTCGGCCTTCAATGTTTTAACGGAATCGAAAATACCAACTTTGTCCAACGTCGTTAACAAATCAGCATCGAAACGCAAGAAAAACGTTGAAGGGCCTATATCGGAAGAGGTCCTCGTACCCATATTATACTTTCTCTTCCCAGATGCTGAAGATAATCAGGTGAGCTTGATTCGTCTTTCAAGAAAAAATAGTTCTTACACTATTTCAAAACTTTTACTCTACTCACAAAATTATTATTTTTTATGCATGTCATTTTGTATGTATGTTTGGTACGTTCTTACACTAATATCTTTATAATTAGAACATTCCTAAGAATCACCCCTTGCATTGATGCATGTAACAAAAATCACGTAACCATTCTCAACTTCATTTTTTCACGTACTTACTTTCTATTCGTGTCTCATTCGTTATTTCAAACTCTGCCATGTCGGATACGTTAAGAAAAGTACGAATATCTTATCAAATTTTTCCATTGCAGAAAGCTCCTTACGGTGATATAAATGCATACAGTGTCGAGGATGATCCATGGCGAGGTGTGAAGACTTGCGCAGTCGATGGTTTAGTATGGAGATTAGCCATCGTAGCAGCGCACTGCGCTCACAACCTTGGCGGTGCATCAGCCCTAGCGCAGATTTGGCACGAGTTCGTCCAGGAGATTCGCTATCGATGGGAAAAGAACATCTTGATCCCGGGGTAAGTACATTTATTCTATCATTTATTCGTGTTGATCTCACGATCGTGAGTGATAAAGAGTGACGTTCGTTTTGATCGAACAAAATATCAATCTTCTACATCGTTACGCTATACGAATTAACGGATGTACAAATACTTGGGTATATCCTATCGAGCGTACAAATAACATAATCCTCCAATGTCTTCTTCTTTATCTTTTCATTTTTCAATATGCATATTGCATTATAGTACTTTTACGTATATTTGATAATTCGTGTATGGTCACTCATTACTTTCTTCGGTATGTGGAAGTATGTTCCTCTCAAAAATTACGCATATGGTATATATAATATATATACCTTATTTTTATAGAAATGATTTACCAAAAATATTTACGTGATGAAAAATGTTCACAACTATGCTATATAGTAGCTTACAATTAATTAATCAGCTCGGTCACACGCTACAGTCTTTGGGGCAAACCACGAGCATAGCTTTGACATTAATCTACATGGTTCATACTATAAATGCACTAAATTCCCAAATTCTTTTTTTCTTGGGAATTCACTGTAGAGTCTTCAGCAGGGTAGGATCTCGCGAAAGTTCGTTATTAATTCATGAATATAACTATCATTCTCGTGTTTCGTATATTCGATACGAGGAAGCAACGCAAAGGACGTTTTCTAAAGTACGTCTCTTATCGTCGAGCACCTTTCGTAGATGGGGCGTTTTTCTTTCTTACTCTCGCAGGCGATGATGCGAAATATCATCGCATTTGTCAGCACGAAACACATGTACCACAATGACTGAACTTGAAAAATCAGGAATCACGAGATCGTGAACAAGCACGGTTCAATGTTCTTATTTATTGCTATTCGCCGTGTGTGTGGAAGACTAGTGGCTCGAATAAGTGAACGTTTAAGCTTCTCTCCTACGCTACTTTCCATCCATCAGTGGATTTACACTTACAACAAAGGTACATGATTTCTTCAATAAATACTCAAAATTTCATCGTCATGAAAAGTTCTACTTGCAGAATTATCGACAATCCTTGTACGAAATTTCTCGAATCGATTAATTTTCATGAAATCTAACTTTTTAGGTCATACCGAGTGGATCGAATCAATTGTGAAACGAGGAGGGCTGTATTGTGGCCATTACGAGCGTTACTCAACAAGTCTTAGTTGTCTCTCGTTAAAACTCATGCACACAGCGAGTAGAAAGATTATCGCTCTTTGCACCGAAATTCTTGATTAATCGTATGGTACACGTAATCTACTAAAAAGGTAACTTAAAAGTAAACGTTACTAATATTATTTACGAGCACGATTTTGAGCAATGATAAAAAAACGCCAATTTTTGTTTCTGTTTTCTTGTTTCTTTTTTACAACGGTACTAGCCCACTTCTTGTCGTCGGATTGCGCGCCATGTAAATATCCATATCGTGATCGGTCCAGTTGTTTTCCTCGTAATTGTTCAGCGTGTGCGTCGAATCGGCTAGACTGTATCGACTGCCTGGTCTCGGTGGATTTTGTTCCATGTTGCGATTGCGCGATCTTGGTCGTTGACGACGTGCCGATGCGTGAGGTGGCAAATGGTTCGTTGGAAAACCGCTGCGGGACATTCTGTCAGATGCGGCTGCGAGCGACTGTCTGGATTGTCGCAATTCTGATGAAATAAAACAAAGTCAAATTTATTAAACGACGCAAGTTATTGAATTTCAATCTAATATTTAGGAATACAGGAAACTTAGTAATTTGAAAATATCTTGCAATCTATAATGATCTTTCTCGTGATGCTAGGAACAAGTACCTGGTCTGGTGCTAACGAGATTACTGGCCAGTGCAGCATTTGCGAAGTAACGTGATGAATTGTTCGAAAAACTATGCTGCGATTGCCCATCAGCGACAGAACGCGCCGATACTTTGCCACCGTAATGACCAGCCTGTGATCTGACTTCGTCTATGCACGAAGCTCTTGTGATAGAACCTGAGTTAATGAACATCACAAACAAATGAATACAAACATTTTTTAAAGCAATTGCAATTTTGCAGAAGAAAAAAACTAAGAATTGTCATTGCTAGTAGAAATAGTGAACATTAAGGTTCTTCTCTGTAGAAGGAAAACAGCCAAACTACGAATTGTCATTGCTAGTAGAAATAGTGAACATTAAGGTCCTTCTTTGTAGAAGGAAAACAATCAAACTAAGAATTGTCATTGCTAGTAGAAATAGTGAACACGAAGGTTCTTAATAGGATTTGCTACAGTACACATTTTTAGTGGAAACAGTTGGAAAAAATTTTTTCATTAAATATAGTCAAAGTAAATTCTCTCATGAGAAATTTTCAAATCGAACAATACCTTGTCTATCGATGGGGAAGATTCTCGGTCGTGGTATACTTCGATTGCTGTAAGCGGATACTTGGTCCCATTCTTTTTGTGCATTGTAAGCGCTAAGAGTGGCCATAGAAGCGAGCGGCCCACCGGGGCTCGGTGTTGGACCGACGTTCGAGCAACAATTGACCGGTAAGCCGGCAATCGGTCCACCCATTTTGGTCTGGTCGATGCTGTGCAAGGTATGAAGCTTTCTCGCTCTTCGACGAAGAGCGACGAGAAATATTATCAGAGCAACGGCGACTGTTGCGCATATTGCAGCACTTGCTGCGATTGTAATTTTATCCATATTGGAAGTCGGTGAATTTTCGGTTCGTACTTCTCTGCACTGGCTATAAGGCACGTTTGCTGGTGTTATATTAGTTTCCTCGAGTGAGACTACACAAACCACGATGCATTCCTGAAATTTAGGATCACAAGAAAAGCGTTGTAATAATTTTTGTTTCAAAAACACCAATGCAAAACTTGGAATATAAAATTTTATTATTTTCCCAAAGATTTTTTAGAAAACATATTGTTAATACTTGTCTGTCGAAGACGTGAAGTATGTAAAATTGGCTCACCTGTAACGGAACGTTCTTGATCTTGAATTCCCGTTCACTCGCTTCCAACGGCGGTGCTTGTTTGAAGCTGGTGTCGCCAAAAAGTCGGTAAATAACTCTAAAACCAAGAATATTCGATACTTCTGTATCCCAGTAAATAATTACAGCATGATCCTGTCTGAGTACATCCTTGACGATAATATCCTTTTCCGAACTTTTAGATTTGTACAAAGGAGAGCCAAGAACGAGAGGTGGCCTCGGTAAATGTTGCTGCTGGGAAGGTGGAAGATCTTGATTGTGCTTGACCGAACTTGGAGTAGTTCTTACAACGACGACATTGCCGGTTCTAGCGACCGTAGGACGATTCGTTATTGGTGCAAGAGTGGAACTCGGCAACGGTGAAGTTTCTATTCTTCTGTTATCCGATGTGGTTGGTGTCGTCGGAATCGTCGAGTACGTAGTATTTTGAAGAATCGTTCTCGGAGTTGTTCTGTGAGTCGACGAGGGTGGTCGACTCGTTGGCAGCAAGACATCGACGACACCGTTAACCGGACCAGTCGGTTCTTTCGTATCGACACTCTCGACGGTACCGATACCGATTATTTCGGACGGTCGTTCGCAAACCATTTCTGCAAACAAGAAAAGAAGAACATAAAATTTTGTAACGAAGATTGCCAAGCTATAGACGCAAATCGATTCACGCTGTAACGACAAATGAACGTCGAGTAAGATTGTATTATTAAGGGTCGTGAACAAAAACAAAATGTCTGTTCCGAGTTTCGAAAAGGACTGGTTGAACTTTTGTTCGAAACTGGTAATTACCGCTCGGATCGATGTGATAAAAACTGCGCTCTTGAAGTCTCGATGGGCTACCGCAGAATTGTGGCTTTCTCTCACGACTCGTAACTTGCAGGTCTCTCGTACGTATCCAGTTGATGATCCACTGGAGCTTGCAGTCGCAAACTAGAAAACGTCCGCCAAGGCTCAGACCGCGAAGAGTTCCGTTCAAACGCGCCAGTGCCTCCTCCGGCACGGTCGATAATGGATTTCCGTCTATCGCCAGAAGCGTTATCGAGGGATTATTCTCGAATGCGTTCACTGGCAATGCGTCGATCAGATTGAAACCGATGTCCAGCACCTGTGCAACATTTTATGACGACAAATAAGTTACTTGCAAAGCAAAAAGTAACAAGATTCTGGAACAAATCTTTTAAGCTATTACGTTTTGATACAAAAATTTGAGATGAATCTTGAAATGCATTAGACAAATTGCAGAAACGCAACGAGAAATTCCTACTGGAAAATTTGTAAACAAATTCAACTCACCCTGAGATCATGAATGCTGTTGATAGCAGCAGTAGGAAAATCGGGTATAACATTATTGAGCAAACTCAGCGACGTGAGAGTCGTCTTGATACCGTGAAAAGCATTGTTTCCAATGCTCTGTATCAAATTCCTCTCTAAATTAAGCCCAGTCAACGAGTCGAGTCCTTCAAACGCTTTAACACCGGCTGGTCCAGGCAATTCTCTTATAGCGTTTTGCGAAAGATCAAGAAAAGCCAAAGTCTTCAGTCCCCTGAGTGCTTCGGGCACTTTTTTCTGTTTGGTCCCTTTGAGATTGAGATTCTTCAAGGTCCTCTCGAGACCGCGAAACGCACTAGGTGATAGAACTACCTCGTTGTCAGACAATTTCAACGTAACTAGTTTCAAACCACCGAAAGCGTTATCGTTGACACGAGCTATCTTGTTCATCGACAAATCCAAAACAGTCAAATTTCTAAGTGTCTTGAGAGTGTCACTCGGTATTTCCGTCATCTCGTTATCCTTAAGATTCAAACTTTTCAATGAATTCTCTTGACCCTTGAAAGCGTCTCGTTCCACATTCTTGATACGACAACCCGACAATTGAACGTTGTTGATTCTCAATGCGGACAACGAACCGTTTCTCAATGTTCCAATCGTGCTGTTGTTTATATAAAAAAGATCAACGGTCATTTTGGACGCGTAACGTCTCATCGCCGTTAACAATTGTCCGTAATCGACGATGTCGCATTGTACCGATAATTCGCGGGCGAGATTGTAATCGCAGATGCAAGAACTCTCAAGCTCGGCTACGTCCGATGCCCAGGGACATGGTGATGTCGATTCAACGATCGTTATCGCACCAACCAACCAGAAAAGCAACAGTTTCATCGCCGTGGAATCTGAAACAAGGAGAAGATACGAGTGAGTTCGATGCTTGATTCAACGTGAAAGTTTCCAACGAATGGAACTAAGGTGTTTGAGTTAAAGGCTGCCGTTGAAATCTTGGAACGATGATGCGATCATGAAGTAAGCTCGGTTCGATCATCGTACAAAAGGAGATAAATCATTTCTCAATGATTCACAATTTTTTCTTTTCTCGATTAACTTTGTTTCTTCTATTTTCTTATTTATTTTCTGTTTCTCTATATCAATAATTTTATATTACGTTTTTAGGGTCGATGGATAAAACGTTTGGAAATTGAGGGAGTGAATTCTACAGAGAATAATACGAGATGAATCATTCGGTCGATTGGTCAAAATGGAGAGAAAAACTGAACATGAATTTTTATGTTTGGGTGCGGTGCTTGTACCTAGAGTGGAAGTAGAATGGAATTTCTGCATTGGTGTTTAGGGATCGTGTTTATGGTTTTCGCTCGATCGAAGATGTAGAAAGTAAAGATCGATGGGATTTGATCTAAGAGGAAAGAGAAAACAGTTCGATCGATGATTGGCTGTGTTGGGATCGCTGCACAAAAAATAATAACGACAAGCGAGGTTTGAATTTCTTGCTTTGTTGACAAACTGAATGAAGCAATTTAAACCAGGAACTCGTCACGAATTCCTGAATGAATGAAACACAAATCTGGCATTTGCTAAAAAATGGGCCAAGTTTAGGAGATTGGAATTTAGACAAACAGTTGTAAGGAATAATAAAGCATGGCTTTCTTATGGCTAAACGTTGAGCTAGCTTCGAGCTAGCTCAATTCTTTTCTCTGATATTTTCTTCAGTCTAGATTCTCACTTTTTACTAAGAATGTTCTTACGAAACTCGTGCAAATAATTTGTTCGATCATGCCACGATGATCGATCCATAGCCACTGGTTCAAACCTTGTACAAGATTTCTATTCCCACAACTTTTGTATCACAAAATTACATTTTCATTTATCTAAACTACGCGATAAGAATTTTTATTGATCACTTGTCTAATAACTTTGTTTTATATCGAGTATAAAAATAGTTCAGACCTTACGATTATTATCACAAATATTCATTATTCTTAAACTTTTTTATTTTTCTTGTGTACTTTTGAAACTTTGCGAAA
>JAPYZT010006608.1:0-11033 GCA_030522965.1 Tryphoninae sp. A BG-2022a | reverse complement strand
GGCGTGTGACGTGGTTTCGAGCGCAATTCTCACTCGCAACTAACTTCATGACGTGTGACGTCAATTCAAGTGTAATTCTCACTCGCAACTAACTTCATGCCGTGTGACGTCATTTCGAGTGCAATTCTTACTTGCAACTAACTTCATGGCGTGTGATGTCGTTTCGAGAGCAATTCTCACTCGCAACTAACTTCATGGTGTCTAACGTCGTTTCGAGCGCAATTCGGCGTGTGACGTGGTTTCGAGCGCAATTCTCACTCGCAACTAACTTCATGACGTGTGACGTCAATTCAAGTGTAATTCTCACTCGCAACTAACTTCATGGCGTATGACGTCATTTCAAGTGCAATTCTCACTTGCAACTAACTTCACGGCGTGTGACGTCATTTCAAGTGCAATTTTCACTCGCAACTAACTTCATGGCGTGTGACGTCATTTCGAGTGCAATTCTTACTCGCGACTAACTTCATGGTACGTGACGGTGCTGCGCGCCTAGTTCGTGACATCGACAAAATACACTCCCATGAAAACTGTCTAACGTGCCTAAAGAACTGTAATTTGAAAACGAAAGAGTCTGGCTTTATTATCGATGAAGAAGAGCGCGACGAAGAGGGGGAACAAAATGTGTTCGTCGCTCCCGATAAATATGACCGGGCGGTGATTTACGAGGATTTAAATATTTATTATAATTCATTCATACGCAATAAGGAGACAATCGAGTCGAGCCGTATTATCGTCTCGAGGATTTGCAGGGTATTAACGACGAGAGCTTGATTAGTACGCGGATTATGTATCCGGTACTCGGGGAGTACATTGACACGATCGTAATAAAAATTGAGCATTCAAGATTTTTGTTTATTTTCGCTTTTACGTGTTTGCTTTGTATCTCAATTTTATCCTTCAATTTCGTTCTTACCTTTAATTTAAGTTTGTGTTTTTTTCTTTTTTATTTAATTTTATTTTGATTTTCAATTTAATTCTGATTTTGAATTTAATTCTCATTTTGAATTTAATTCTCATTTTGAATTTAATTTTGATTTTGAATTTAATTTTGATTTTGAATTTAATTTTGATTTTGAATTTAATTTTGATTTTTAATTTAATTCTGATTTTGAATTTAATTCTGATTTTGAATTTAATTCTGATTTTGAATTTAATACTGATTTTGAAATTAATTCTGATTTTTAATTTAACTCTGATTTTAAATTAAATTTTGACTTTTAATTTCATTTTTATTTCAATTACATTTTTCTAATAATCGATTATTATTATTGCATTTTTGTCATTAATTTTATTTTTGCCTTAAATCAAATTTTTTCATTAACTTCGTTTTGATTTATAATACCATTTATATTTTAAACCGGAAGCCAGGATAGAGACGTTCAGAAAATTAAATCATCGAATTGAGTCTCAAAATGTCAATAGCATCGTAATTATGACTAAGAAAACGAAATTTACGACCGACATAAACAGAAAGTGAAAAAGAGACAGAGAAGTCGGTCAACAAAATGAAAAAGGGTCGAACTATGCCAACGGATGAATCATTGCCAAAGCCACGTGTACAAACACGTGTCCATAAATTTATCTGCGCAATGAAAATTGCCGTGTTTATGAGCTGCTAGAGACGTAAGAGAATTTTTATCACCGTACAAGCATGACGCAGACAAATTTTTGAATAGGGAGAAGTTAACCCTCGAGTCTTTTCCGGGTTATGCAAGGTAAATAAAACATCCCTTATCTCGAAAATCCAACGAGAATCTTTCCACCCCTTGCTAATCGCTTCTTAAAAAGGGGTAGATGCAAATAAGGAAGTTATTTCATAATACACGTGCCATTAGTTCGTTTGTACAGTAGTGGGGGTAAACAGATAGGAATATGAAAAAGAAGAGTGGGGGGAATGTGCGTTATCACTCCCCTGTCGTAACACCGACGTATACATAAAATTGACCCCTTTGGGCTAGTTTTACTAACACGTAAGGGTTCCCATGCTCATAAACAGATCGAGCAATGAGGATGAAGGGTTGTTATACTATTTTTCTATTTTCGTTTCATATCGTTACGATGCTTCTCTGTTACGTCACTAATCTCAAACGGAGGGGGCTGAAGTTAAGTATTGTAAAATTAAATGACACGTAAATCCAACGAGTCGACGTTTTGAATTTTATTTTCATTTTTTTTGGGGGGTGTTTTGCCCCCGTACGTATTTCGTTTAGTGCGTTAACGAGGCTGTTACGTGTATATTATATATATACAGGGTGAATTTCATAAGGCGTCTCAAACTTTATTTTAAGGTAGATGGGATCATTGCAAACAAAAGTTGCAAATATACATTAGGGATATTTTTAATAGTTTACGAGATATAAATGTTTAAAGTTGGTCCAATCAGAGCACGTTGAAAATCGCTGGAGCCGCCCATTCTCCGCCCTAGCAGCCAATGCTCGAGGATAAAAATTACTGCGAATATAATAAATAAAATTGACTGCTCTGAATTTTGCAACCCCAAATGTAACGACCTACACTGTGCTGTCTCTATAACTAAGGCGGGAGTGGGCGGACCCAACGCTTCTCGCCACGCCCCGATTGGACCAGCTTTAAACATTTATATCTCGCAAACTATTAGAAATATCTCTAATGTATATTTGCAACTTTTGTTTGTAATGATCCGATCTACCTTAGAATAAAGCCTGTGTTACCCCTTATGGAATTCACCCTTTATATATATAAATATATATTGCATTTTGCACCGTCGCGACGAGTGGATCTAAAGCCTCGTATACTATTCGTAAATGCGAGAAAGAGAGGGAGCGATTGTACGCGTTCACCGACGTTGAAACACAGTGTGTTTTTAACGTTGATAAATAAGTACGACGGGTCATTGTCCCGTCGGGGAGACGAGATTTGCGTTAAGTGAGCCGTATCGATTCGAACTGACGCTATACATATGTATACACGTGTCTATATGTTCCGGTTGGCCAAAAAGTCATTGAGCCACTAATAGATGGACGTCGTTTGTTAGGGAAAAACGAGAATGGAAAGAATGGATTATTTTTTGACCAGGAGATAATAGATATTTTAATAATTATTTTGTTGGTGTGATTTATTAATTATTTATTATGTCATTATTTGTTGATAATAATTAATATATTTATACATTTATAATAATTAACATATTCATAATATATTTATATATTTATAATAATTAATATATTTATAATATATTTACATATTTATAATAATTAATATATTTATAATATATTTATATATTTATAATAATTAATATATTTTATAATATATTTTATTATTAATTATAGATAGTATTCAATAACTTTCATTTAAAACACGTCGATAAAATGGGAACATGTTATTGATATATTTTAAATAATAATTAAAATTATTCGAACTCTTTACAATGATAATAAAAATATAATATTAATTATTTGATATAAATTATTATACAATTAATATATAATTATTAAATAATTACATATTATTATTATAAATTCGATTTACCATTAAACAATATGTATTGTGTATAAAAAATTTGTTTTCATCAAAATAAAAAGGATAAAAATAATTTCGTTTCTCGGGGATTCGATCCAGAAAACTTCACGAATACAGAAAAAGGCGCGAAAATTCAAAACGACATAAATAAAACGTCGTTACGAGACGATATTAAAAGTCCAAACAAAAAGCATTTGCCACGTTGGAGATAAAACCTTTCAACGTACTGAAAACAAACGGAGCGTTGGAAACACTCGAGCATAATAATACGAGTAGTATATTCGTAATGTTATTACCGCGAGGATTATGAGGCGTAAGAAACGTAAAACGATGCGAACAACGAGTTATATCAGACGCGAAACCATTGGTCGTTTTAGCATCGAGCGGTCATAACACAAATCTCGAAACGCTTTCATTAAATTAATTTACCTTGGGATTCCCGCGACACGACGCTTTTTCGAGAAACTTCGCGAGATACCGCGTACGTTACGAATTCGCGGAAGTCGTTGCTCGCCGCGCATCTCATTAATTATGCGCTATCGCATTTATAAAATTGTGAGAATTTGAAATAAAAAAAAAAAAAAGAAAGAAAAAAAGAAATTTTTTTCTTTCATTGATCGTTAACTATTTTCCGTCGATAAAGAAGAATCGATAGAAGCAATGTGGATAGTGGAGGGGGTAGCGGGATTTTGAATCTCGCAAATCCGGTCTGAGGTGATTTACGAATTAATCGGATTGGGCCGTTTGATTATATTTTCATCGATCGATCCGATCGATTCATTCTCATAAGCCGGCATCGATGCCGTTTTAATAAATCGGCTATTAATAATCGACGATTAATCGATTCGTCGATCGATAACGTAATGAATAAGTTATGACGTTTGGTTTTTCTCTTTCTCTCTCGCACTTCGTTTCTTATTTACTTTTCGATTCTTCTTGCAAAAACAAATCTTTTTTATTTTATTTGTTTTTTTTTTTCTTTTTCTTTCTTTTTTATTCTCCGCGTATCCGCCGGTATTAGTCAGCCGGTTGATGTTACGAGGCGATTACATGCGCGGGATTTTATGCGTCTCGCATCTAGTGCATCATACGTCTCTTGGAACTTGGGGAGGGAAATGGAACCGCGGATTAATCCGGTCGGTTCGACGAGGAGTTGAGGAAATGTTGGAACGTGGATTATTTATCAAAATGTTACTTTTGATTGACGATAAATAAATTCGTTGATTTACTCGGTAAATGTGGGGAATAAATAAATGAAATTAAGAAAATTAATAATGTTAGAAAAATGTGTGAATTAATTTATAATTAAAATCGAGAAAATTGATAAAATAAATTTAATTAATCAAATTAATCAAATTAATTAAATTAATAAATTCAAATTAATAAAATTGATAAAGTTGATCAAATTAATAAAATCGATAAAATTGATCAAATTAATATAATTGATAAAAGTGATGAAATCTATAGAATCAATAAAATTGGTTAAATTAACGGAGAGGGCCAGTAGCATAGGGGGTAGCGTTCGCGACTCACACGCAGAAGGTTCCGGGTTCGAATCCTCGGCATGGGTGAAATTTTTTCTATGTGTTTTTTCTGTGCTTTCGGTCATTCGGAACTCACCTAATACAAGAAAACAACTATAGGTCCACTAGAGTATGAATATGAGAGAAGAGAACATGGAAAAAGGCGAAGTACGCTGTGCATTCCAATTTGTGTATACAACTCGGCAACCCCTCGGCCCGATATATCTATCTAATTCGAGAATTCTAATATCAAAATTCTATCGTGATAAAATTGACAAAATCAATAAAATTGATAAAATTGATCAAAAATAAGCAAAGTAAATAAAATCGCTCAAATCAATAAAATTAATACTTCCATTGCTAAATTCACCATATGGATTAATTTCAATTAAATAAAAAAGAAATTATCGTAATAAACAGCGAAATAAACACGAGGAAAGTCTCGTTGATCGACTCCCGGAAAAACAAAAACAAAAAAGGATCAGTTCCGCATTCACAACGATCATCGTGCGATCATAAAAAATCAAGTCCCAACCAAAACGTAGGGCAAGGTCGCCGAGAAACGCTTCTCGTTCTAGCGACAACGCAATATTAAACTACGACGCACCATTAGCAAATACAAAAATTAATAATAAAAAAACGAGTCGAGCTAAAAAAAAAAAACAAAAAATAAAAATAAACTCAATTCGACGAAAATAAAATTAACATATTTCCCGAACTCGTTAGCGGAATCGGAAGATCGCCGACTATGAAAAAAAGTTTGTTTTCAAATAAATAAAGTATCGATAAATGAGAGAGAGAGAGAGAGAGAGAGAGAGAGAGAGAGAGAAAGAGCTTTTAAACGATAACGTGTTACTACGTGTGTTGTCAAGTCCTCGAGATCCATCCACCATGAATTAAAGATTTCGAAGATCGTGTCGCGATACGATTGACGCAAAAGTTCGAGATCGACTAAGAATCGATGGCGATTCGAAACATTTTTTTTTATACGACGTATAAACGACGATTGTCGAGTTTACTTTTTTTTTGGCTCGTTGCATGCGTGCACCTACGTGATTAATTCGCACGTAACAGTTCATGCAAATACCGGATAATCTGATAAAAATACTATATCATTCGTTTATATATATATATATATATATATATATATATATATATGTATTCGTTCGTATAATTGCCAATTGCGCCGAATAAAACCGGTGCAAGGATAATTCTTGAATATGCATACACAAACGAAATGCAAATTTAAAAAACAAGATTACACACTTTTTATTCGAAAAATATTTAAAAAAATGAAAATTATTTATAAATAGAATTTTATTTATTCGAGGAATATAAATATTTTAGATTATTTAAATTGTTTATTGTAGTCAAATAAATAAAATTTTATATTTACAATTCTTGAAATTTTTGATATTTTTATGTTTGTATTTATAAATTCTATTTATAAATAGAATTTTATTTATCCGAGGAATATAAATATTTTAAATTATTTAAATTATTTATTGTAGTCAAATAAATAAAATTTCATTTATAATTTTTTTAATATTTGATATTTTTACGTTTGTACGTATTTTTATGTTTGATACATATTCGTTGGAATAATTGCCAATTGCGCCGAATAAAACCGGTGTAAGGATAATTCTTGAATACGCATACACAAACAAAATGCAAATTTAAAAAATAAGATTACACACTTTTTATTCGAAAAATGTAAAATGAAAACCAACCAAAATTATTTATAAATAGAATTTTATTTATTCGAGGAATATAAAAATTTTAAACGATTAAAATTGTTTATTGTACTCAAATAAATAAAATTTTATTTAGAATTTGTGAAATATTTAATTTTTTTTGCCAATAATAAAATCGATGGAATTTGAATAATTTGATATTCCTTGTAAAATAAAAAAATTTATTACATAGCGATAAGAATACAAAATATATTTTCGTCCGAGTGTAAACATGGCGAGATGAAAAACGTGTTTAAGGTTATTTAAGAGCGTACAATAATAAAGAATAACGAAAGAAGAAGAAAAGAAGGAAGAAAGAAAGATGAAGAAACCGCACGATAATTACTCGATGACTGGACGATATTATAATTGGAATTAATCAGCTGGCGAGGGTACCGAGCGAGATAGATCATTAGTCGAGGCAGAGATCGTTTAACTTAATCACTGTCTACGCGACTACATAGACGAAGATATATGTGTATAATCGATTTTGCGCTATTCGCGTTGAGGAGTTTCGTACACGTCTGAGACGGAGTTGTACTATCGGTTATATAGGAACGTACGGAGTGTTTCACGGCCACGGATTCTTCGCGAGAGTACGGGAGAAGAAGCTCGTACTCAAGAGTTAATGCGCGAGTCGAGTGTTCTTTTTCTGACGTCAGGATTGACCGCGGAAATTATGCTTTTTCACCTGTACACGCATTGATATTATATTCTCCCTCTCTGTCTCTATCTATCTATCTATACATCTATGTCTTTATCTATCCATCTAACGATCTATCTATCTATTGATCTATCTATCTATCTATCTATCTATCTATCTATCTATCTATTCATCTATTTATTTATCTACATATCTACCTATCTATCTATTTATCTATTTAGTTATCTACATATCTACCTATCTATCTATCTATATATCTATCTATTTATCTGTATACATATCTATCTATCTATCTATATATCTATCTATTTATCTATATACATATCTATCTATCTATCAATATATATATATATATATATATATATATATATATATATATCTACTTATCTATATACATATCTATCTATTTATATATTTATCTATTTGTTTATGTATCTATCTATCTATATAGTTGAAGAGAAGACGAGAAATGTGTATACAGGTTGTATATAGGTGAAGTAGTAGAAACATATACGATTACCTAATGTCCGTCTACACCGTATCGTATTAGAGACAGCTGCGTCACGACTAACAATCTTTGTCACGGCGATCGTCTTCCTGTATCTCGCAATCGTCAACACACGACTAATCATATACAACAACAACCGATCTTGGATCAAATTGACCATTTTTCCATCGGCGCGTGTCAGATCGCGTTCCGCAAATTCGAGAACTTTCTTGCCATTAATCGTGACGAATTATTGTTAATGCAACTTTTAACATTTTGAAATTTTTATTAATAATTGTATTATCGTCATAATGAAATTTTTACAAAGTATTAATATTTTTCGATAAAATCTCTAATTATCATAATAATAATAATAATAATCATTATTATTGTAGTGTTTATTGTTGATTAATAAAATCAGCAATAATTTGTTATTATTCTTATTCTTATTATTATTATATTTGAATAAAATTAATAATATTAATAATTAGATGTTTTTCTTATTATTATTGTTATTATATTTGAATATAATTAATAATAATATTAATAATAATAATAATATCTAATAAAATTAATAATAATAATAATAATAATAATAATATCTAACTATTATTACTATATATAATAAAATAATGAAATTAATAATAATAATAATAATTCAATATTATTATTATTATTGTTAATATATTCGAATAAAATTACTTTTTATTTTAATAATAAATTCATGTTCGTCGTATAGGAATGTATAAGATCGAATTCGTGTAATCGAACTTCGATCATTAATGCTCTCGAACCGCAACGCGTAAAAAGAGACCACGTTTTTAATCATGCCTGAATTTATTCCAGTTTCTCAGTGACCAGACCGTGACACGAGAGAGCCTCGCTCATTTGCTCGTCGCCAGAAAAACAAAACAGTGGAGTAGAGCGCCGCGCGAGCGATGTATCGTTGATTATCGAAGGCATAACCGACAATCGAATCGTTTTTTTCTCCATTCCGTAACGCTCCTCCGTGTTGCCAAACTCCGATATTTTGGGCGTAATAAACACAATTGACTAAATGATTAATCACGAGTTTGCCAAGATGAGAGGGTGAAGGAGGGAGAGAGAGAGAGAGAGAGAGAGAGGGAAAGAGAGAGGGCGAGACGAAATAAGAGGTGACAAAAAGAAATATTTAACGAGAGACTCGTACGCACGATAAAACGTTCGCAATGTTATTCGATGAAACGAAATATTCGTAAAAATACATTTTTCAAAATTAAGGAAAAAAGAAAATAATTGTTTCAGGAAACGATAATGCGAGGTAGAAGAAAAATACTGGACAATATTTCATAGATAACGAAATAAATAAGTAAACGTAGGTTTTTTGCAAAAATGATGGAAAAAGATTTTTGTTATTTTTTTGTTGGAAGAAAAACAAATTTTTTTTACTTTGCTTCGATTACGAAGTGAGAAAGCCTTGTAATCGCGTTTAACGATAGCGAGAGAAAGAGAGAGAAAGAGAGAGAGAGAGAGAGAGAGAGAGAGAGAGACGGGCAAACAGACAGATGGAGATATTCGCGAGTATTTAATACAAGAGAGTCGATTGTCGATTGTGAGAACCAGTTCGATCTCGCGGTCTCCGGCAGCGATTTATCGAGGAATGAATAATCGTGAGAGAGAGGATGAAAGTCTTCGACGATGGGAGGGGAATATCGCCATAGGACAAAAAAGGAAAGGCGTTAGTAAGTACGTGTTGGAATAATAATAATGACGTTGGAACAAAAAAAAATTGAAAGAATTGAAATGACAAAAATCTTGAAATAAATGAAAGGAAAGAGCGAGGGGCGCGATTACGTTTGCAAATGCTCGAATCACGAAGCGATGAGCGAGGAATTATTTTTAGAACAATACGCGGTACAATTTCCCCTCGGTGTAACTCTTCACTCTGTAAACATCGTGATCGATTTGTTTAATAATAAATTAAAACCTTACTGTCACTCACGGTGTTATCAATGAGTGAGTGTGTGGTCGAGTGTGTGATCGAATGTGTGATCAAGAGTGTGAGAAAGATTTTTAACAAGTTTGTCATCGAGTGTGAGCGGGAGAGTGAGCGGGGGGGTGAGCGAGAGGGTGAGCGAGAGTGTGTCCGAGTGTGAGATTTTGTACCAAATTTGTCGTGGACTGTACTAGCGAGGGTGTGATCGAGTGTGTATGAGCGAGATTGTGAGTGAGATTGTGAGCGAGAGTGTGTGGGCGAGTGTGAGCGAGAGTGTAAGCGATTGTAAGCAAGAGTGCAAGCGAGATTTTTAGCAAATTTGTCGAGGAGTGTACAAAAGCGAGGGTGTTATTGAGTTTGTATGAGCAAGTGTCTATGAGCAGGAGTGTGGTCAAGAGTGTGAGAGAGTGTCGTCGAGTATGTATGATCGGGAGTGTGGGCAAGGGCATGATGCAGTCTATGAGTTGGAGTGTGGACAAGCGTGTGAGAGAGTGTCGTTAAGTGTGTATAACCGAGTGAGCATGCCCGAGAGCGTGGACAAGGGCATGAGAGAGTGTATAAAGGAGGATTGTTCACGAATTTGTCGTCGAGTGTGTAGCGAAGTGTGTGAATGGGAGTGTATGAGAGATTCCTAACTAATGTATGAGCAAGCTTGTTATTGACTGCATGGCCTAGCGTGTGGGACAAAGTGTGTATTCAAGGGCACGGTCAAGCGTGTACAGTCGAGAGTATGACGAGTGTGTAGCCAAGTGTATGCACGAGAGTGTACGGGAGATTCTTAACTAGTGTATGAGTAAGTTTGTCATTAACTGCATGGTCCAGCGTGTGAGACAAAGTGTGTATTCAAGGGCACGGTCAAGAGTGTATAGTCGAGAGTGTGACGAGTGTAAAAGCGAGTGTGTAGCCTAGTGTGTGCACGAGAGTGTACGGGAGATTCCTAACTAGTGTACGAGCAAGTTTGTTATTAACTGCATGGCCCAGCGTGTGGGACAAAGTGTGTATTCAAGGGCACAGTCAAGGGTGTACAGTCGAGAGTGTGACGAGTGTATAAGCGAGTGTGTAGCCAAGTGTATGCACGAGAGTGTACGGGAGATTCCTAACTAGTATATGAGCAAGTTTGTTATTGACTGCATGGCCCAGCGTGTGGGAC